>CAUYSK010062780.1:0-21027 GCA_963575035.1 Avahi laniger
CTAGCAGGCACACATACGACTTTATTCTTCCATCAATTGTGTCCCTTTTAACATGCACTCTTTTAACAGAACTCTTTAAATCCTAAAGAATGTTTGGAACTCTCCTCCCTCCATCATTCCTCTTATCATTAAAAAAATTTCCTTCTTTGTCTAATAAAATATAGCTCACCCTACATTCTGTAAAATTTCTCATAGACTGAGAAATTAATTTCAGGTATTTCTATGGAATGTTTAAAAAGATCTTACATCTTTTACTTTATAATATCTAACTTTTCTTTCCTATAATCCAGAAAACACTATCAATTTGCTTCTCTTTCTGGTCTGTATATTCCAGGCATAACATGCAATCTTGAATACCATATTTTTAAGAAGTAAATGGTATGGTTAAAGGTGTATTATATGCAAATACTGACCCTACCTCACCCTACGGAGGAGTTGGGTGCTCTTGTTTTTGGCACTGCCTTAGATTTTTCAATTCTAGAATGTAAATATTCAAAATCGTAGCATACATTAATAATTACTTATACATCTACTGGTTTGTACTTTCCATGGAATCAGATACTCTGAAGATATAAAGAAGGGCAAAATTCTTAGTTTAATGGTTTTTTTTTTAAAGAAATACTTCCGTGTTTATTGCAATTATTTATGTTGAATGTAACATACGTCTCATTTAAAAATAATAGCTTATATTCAGGTCAGCAGATATAACCCTAAGGCCAATTCTCCTCTGCTGCCTATGTTTTAAAATTGTTTTAATGGAACACAGTCATATTCATTTAGGTATTGCCTATGGCTGCTCTCATGCTACCATGGAGGAATGAGTATTTGCAACACAGACTACATGATTTATAAAGACTAAAATATTTACTCTCTCATTTCAGAAAAAGTGTGCCAACTGCTGTTTTATTTCTATTGTACAAATAAGATCAGCTCTGAAGCTGTCGAATATTTAGCCAAAATTCATACCTGGTGTAACTTGCACAGCCTGTCCTATAATCCAGGTTTGCCTAAATCAGACCGTTGCTCCTAAACAGCTGTGGTGACTCAAAGGTTGTCTATGTAGACGCAACTGTCAAACAAACAAAATGTTCCTGACACTGTCAGGAGCTATTAATTTGATCTTTTCTAAAAAGACTTATTACTTAGCTCTGCTGTTCTTTTATTTTGTATCTTCCACTTACATCTAATGTATGTATTGATATAAAATCAAGGATTCATATGTTTTTCTATTTTGAAAGTTTTATTCAGTCTGCTACCCTCAGACATAATTAAAATAACTGACATTTATGCTCTCTATCTCTTTAGGAGCGCCCGTGGGGTATTCTTATAGAAAGTTCCGTCACTTTTGAGCCAGAGAATTTAGTTATCCGTGGTTACCTCCCAATATCATGCTATATTCAAAGGTAAGTGTAGTAGGCCACTGAGATAAAGGTTATCAACTTTGGCTGCCAGGTGTTCTGATGAGAGTAAAACTGCTGGACAGCCCTATGGCCAAATCTCCCCAGCTACTTGTGTTTTTAAATTGAGGTCGAGGTTGAGCGTTGGGTCCAGTTTGAGCTACAGGGTCCTGCGTAGTCACATGAGTAGATCTGAAAAAAAGTCAGTTGATTTCTCAATGTATTTTCTAAGTAAATGCGGCTCTCCTGTTTAAGTATTCACTGGTTTCTCGACAGTACTGTTGAGCCAGAAGTCATCTTTCTTGTTCCAGACTCCATGTTCTCAACTCTGTTATAAGTTACTTCTATAAATACCAAGAGATGCTGCTAATCCTTGGATTAGTGCATCGGGCACTGTACATTTGAATGGATTGTGATTAATGATTGCTCACAAAGTCAGTTGATATGAAAACAAGTGGTTCTGAATTTTATTTGCCACACAAGTTTGGCATTGTTTATTGAGCCAAGACTCAATATGTAAGAGTCGAGGAATAGAGAAGTTGATTAAAACACCCTTACTTGGCTTCATTAAGGGAAGAATTTTAGTGAGCCTGCTCACCCTCCTGTCGTAGGCCAAGAACTCAGAACTGCATGTCTCTAAGCGTTCTCTGTAGACGTCTGGGAAATGATTAGAGATATCAGAGCTGCTTCAGCCACTTATTCAGAGTTTCTGGTATTTGACACACTCCTATGAAATCAGCTTTGGGCCCCAGCAGCATTTTCTGGGGTAATGGGATGTTCTGTTCAATATTCCTTTAAGAATTTTTTTTCTTCTGTGAAGTACAAATTTTTTGCCTAAGCTAGATGATCCGGCATTCTATCACAACCAAAGTGATCTGCCTCATTTAGTTTATTTTTCACACTATAAGCCCTCCTAAACCCTCCCACAGTATATACATAAGTCTGAAATCTATATATAACTTTTTTCTCCCCCAGAAGGTTTTCATTCAATTTTGTGAAGGTGAAAGGGAATAATAGTCTTGAAAGATCAAAGGGAGAAAAAAGCTCAATTTCACATCCAGAGTCAACTTCAGGAGTGTCATTTTGGTGAGTAGTTTGACTTAGTACTGTAAATGTTTTCTAATGCACTTATGAAAAAAAAGGCAAGGGTGACATACATCACACATTATGTACCATGTGCTCATATAATTTCAGTTTAGGATCATTGCAACCATGCATTATTTATTTTCAAACTTTATCACGGTGAGAACACTTAATGTGAGATCTACTCTCAACAAACTTAAACATACAGCACATTATCGTTGACTGCTAGGTACAATGTCGTAAAGCAGATCTCTAGACGTATTCATCTTGCTTAACTGAAAGTTTATGCCTTGCTAGGCAACTCCCCACTCTCCCCTGTCCATGGCCCCTGGAAACCAACATTCTACTCTTTGATTCTATAGATTAGACTGTTTTAGATATGTCATATAAGTGGAATAATGCAGTATCATTGGCTTATTTCACTTAGCATAATGTCCTGAAGTTTCATCCATGTTGCGGTATTACAGTATGTCCTCCTTTTTAAGATGGAATGATATTCTATTGTGCATATATGCCACACTTTTCAATCCATTCATTCATTGATAGACACTCCAGTCCGTATCTTGGCTATTCTGAATAGTGCTGCAAAGAATATAGGAGTGCTAACATCTCTTCAAGGTGCTGATTTCAGTTATTTTGGAGAATTAAAGCCATGAACTCTTATGGAGATGAGGAATTATAACTGGCCTAAGCATTTCTCATTAGACTCTCACGTAAAATGTAGTAGTTTTGAAATTGTGCCCTTGATGGCTATTTTGTTTTATCAATCCCAAACCAGCCAGAGAAAAATCTTTGACTATAACATACATATGGCTGGGATTGGGAATTGCCATGAAGGTGATAATTGGTATGTATGCTAATTTTAACACCAGCTTTTTGTTCTGGTAATCGAATCCCTGTGAGAGAAAACCCTTTTTAAGCTATAAAAATGGCCTTTGGACTTCAGTATCCCAGATGGAATAGACCTTTTATTCTTTCTATATATCTACTGATGCTTTTAAATCAAAACTTGAGATGTCCTTATGTAAAATTTATAATTTTTTATTAATAATAGCTGTGTTGTTGAAACCGCAAGGAGGTTTCCGTCTAGGTCCAGTTGCTCATCACACAGAGATCCAATTATTGAGACAACAAGGATTGCCAAGGAAGATAGGAATTTTTAAGACAAGACGACAGACATCTTGTTGGGAGAATGGGAGAAGTTGTCCCAAATCTGTCTACACAACTAATGGAAATCGTGGACTTTTAAAGGGGGGGCTATGTGCCTTGGGGCAGGTCGTGGTGTAACCAACAAAGGGCTACCCACATTGGGGGCAGGTCGTGGGGGGTGATGAATATTGTCAGGAGATCTGTGTAGGGGCCATCAGAATGTCAGCTCCTTTGTCTTGCAGAAAATCCACCATTTCTGGGAAACAGCTCAAAAGTTCAAGTAGTTAATTAAGGGAGAGGATTCTATAATAGGGGTCATTGAAATTTGTTCAATGGGGGCGTCAGTTACAGTTATATATATAATGTATCAGCTATGCTTGAATTATTAAAATATTGAATGGGTTCCAGAGTTTAAAATTGTTGCCCTCTTCTACCACGTTTCCCTCTTGTCGAATCTCAATGATTCTTTGTTATACAATATTTTCCAATTGGTACTATAAGACTTTCTTTTTTTTTATTACAGGGATTTTTTTTTTCTTGGTGGACCACATAAATTGTACCCTTCCCACTTAAATGCAGGAATTAAGCTATAAATTCTGAAGGGGGAGGCCACCTTACCAACCCTGGTGCTCTGGTTGCCTGAGGATTGAGCTGCCTGTTGGAGGTTGGCTGAATGCTTATGGATATCATTTTTTAAAAATTCATATTTTTAAAGGAAGAATTTGCTCTGCCATCCATCTTTGTGAACTCTTTTGGTGGGGTGAAAAAGAAGCTTCCCCAGATTTTAAATTTGTAATGAAGTCATTTTAAATAAAGTTTTATATTTCTTAATACCTATTTTCATTCTTTGAAAAAAGCTTAAGTCCTGATGTATATCACGTTGCGGACCGCTACATGATCGTATTTCATCATATACTGCTCTGGGTGACAATCAAGTAGCTATTATACTGTAATCTAGTTCTCTTATTGATGACCATATCACTTCTAATGATATATATAAAATAAGATGAAAGTTCTCTCTATAACTGGTTGAGAGGATAGATTTTTCTATTCCCTTCTTCTGTCTTCCTGTATTTTCTTTCTTCCATCCCTTTCCTCTACTAATTTTAAGTCAGTTTGAGAATTTAGGTTCATCCATCTTGTTCATATGAAAAAGTTGAAATTTAGAGGGAAAATAAGATTGCATTTGGTTTCAGCTGCATTTTTGCTACCTTTGAACCAAAAGTAAATCTCCATTTTCCAAAAATCTTTATAAACCAGTAAAATAACTAGCAGCATTTGAAAAATCTTGAACAAATTATATGCTTTTAGATTAGGTGTTCTCTTAACTATTTACTCTTCATATCTGCATTATGAATCTTGACAAAAGTTACAAGAGGGTCATAGTAACAGTATACTCTTCACTCCTAGTAAAGCTGTCAAAAACAGTCCCCTGAATAAATGAGGCTTCCTTTGAATCTCTGCCTTTTTTCTTTTTTCTTTTTACTTAAACTGCCAATCAGATGGAGGGGTCCCTGCTTCATAGAGTTGAAGAGAAAGTCCATAAATGTCTTAAATGCTGTTCTTTCTTGGGTAATGGAGGAAGCACATATATTCTCAACCCTATTTTGCTCTATCACCTTGCCTCTATTTTCCACTCTACCCCCTTTCTCTTTCTAATAAACTGCAGAGAATTTACGGAGACAATATGAAATATACATATTTCTGAATGTACGTGATTTTTATTTCAACTCATAAGAAAATACTTTTCATTCTACTTCACTGGAGAGAAAGGAAAGTATTTCTACTAAATTTGAAAAGACTTTGTTTTATTCAAGTTGCCATAATTCCTTATATCAACAACTGTCCCATACATGTAAAGTATGTGTCCTCTATACTTCAGTTCTTTTAAACTAAGTATTTCTGTTGGACTTATATTGACGAAATTTCAGAAAACCAAGAATAAAGAATTTCTACAAAATAGCTTTAAAAATAACACAAGAAAAAACAGGAGTTTCATAAAGAGATGCTCTAGGGGACAATCCTTGATGCAGTACCTACTTGTTAATTTCTCCTTGTCAGCACAGAATATTTACAGACCAAAGGATGATGCTCTAATCACAGTGTATAAAATCAATTTAAAACTGATGAGACTGCTAATCATAGTGCTAATCAGAGACCAGTTTATAAATCACATATTTACAAAGAAGAGTAGTGTATGTAGAGAGTTTTGCTCATTGTCAAAAAATAAAATTCCTTTCATAAGCATGCTCACAATCTTGACAAACAGGAATTTTTCCAATTCATGTTAAGTAAAGATACAGATGCCCAAATTTCCATTATAAATATACATTATGAAATGTATCATTTATGAAGACACATCTATAAAGTATTAGAAAACTAAACCCAGAACATTAAGAAATACATCAGGAAGAGAATTCAAACAATGTTAAGCTTAAGCATTCTGTTAAAGCATTTCATTACACCAACATTAAACAAGAAAGAATTTGTCATTGTTAGGTATTTGTTTTGAGTAATTTACATGAATTAACCCTTCAATCTGTACAACAACCTGATGAGCAATTGGGTGTCAAGACAGTCAATTAGGAAGACAAGCCAAACTGAAATGAAATCTTTATTTAAGATGCAAAATGTGGTGCTGGCTCCCTAGAGGGGAAAGGGCTAGGAGAGGAAAGGTACTTCCACAAAGTGGAGAAAACTGTCTTGGCCAAGGCCACCAATAAAAAGACCTCTGAATGGAGGTGCCCAGAGTAGGAATGCAGATGTATGTATGACCCTGATTGGCCTAGCAGCATATGAAAAATCTTGAAAAAAATGATATGCTTTTAACTTAGGTTGGTCTGGGAAGGTGGAAGGGCTCTGAGCCCTTGACTACACCTCTCTCCAAAAAAGTGCAATGCATTGGCTGTGCAGCAAGTCTGATGTGGGGAGGCAGATTTTCCCCTTTGAGGCCTGCCAGGCAAAGCCTTGTAATAGGTTATACCCAGGCCTGAAAGGTCACACATAGGATTTTGGCCTGGAGCCAGAGTATTCAACTCTACCCCTTGATTCTTTAGGGTCCTAGAGAGAGAATAGGCTACCCCATCATAGACTTGAATGAACTGGGCGTGGAGGGGATGTGACCATAACCACCAAATCTGTCAGAGGTAATAGCAGACTAGGTCCAGGCTCAAGCAGGATGATCAGGCCAACTTGGAGGCCATGAGCCCCAAATATTACCAAGTGAGGAAAAGAAGTCCCACAGCCCATTATCGTCTATTCCAGAGAACTAGGAGGCCTTCTGTCTAAGACGAGTAATGAACTCTTCTATTTTGCCAGTTTCATTAATTCAGGTGCAACATGAGATGCAGGCGATTTCACAGACCCCTTCTGGATTGTCTAGCAGATAGTCGCGGGCAATGCAGTGATCCAACACTAGTTGGGTCAAGATAT
This sequence comes from Avahi laniger, assembly GCA_963575035.1. Classification (NCBI taxonomy): domain Eukaryota; kingdom Metazoa; phylum Chordata; class Mammalia; order Primates; family Indriidae; genus Avahi; species Avahi laniger. Next base: position 7,062 of record CAUYSK010062780.1, read on the forward strand.
TGAGGCTGGTCTGCTATGCGTCCAAAGCTGAGGTCATATCATTAAGGACTTCAGTGAGGGTTAAGGCATACTGAGCACAACTTTTTCTAGTTGGATGACTCTGACAGTGGGAATAACCTCCTGGAATGTACATATGAGTAGAGGGATGGTAATGCCATCTAGTAACTCTTCTGAGCAACTGGGGCTCTCTGGCTTTGGAACCCCCAACTTATTTGGCATAGCATGACCTGCTCAATTGAGGGAAGTGTTGTTTTGAATATTTGGAAATCTCTCATCAATGCCCCATATGTGCATGCTGCATTGGTAGAACAAAGTTTTCCACAAAAGGAATAATATGCCAAAGGAGTACACATAGTGCTGCAAGTGTAAAAATCTTTGACTATCATGGGGTCAACCAGCTAGACTTTCTTCCCAGTGGGTGGATTCTTTGACTGGAATTGATGAGTCAATATGGGGTAGGGAAGAGTGTAGCAGAGGAGAAGAACACCACCATCACGGTCAAGACAGCCCCGATAATGGACCCTGCATCCATCCTCAAGATGTTCCATTTGCCCCCATGTTTGACATGAATGAATTGAAATTTAGGCTGAAATTTTGCTTCTGTGGTGTTAGAATCCTGTTGCAGGAATGCACTGGATCCAGATTAATGAGGTTGGGACTTGAGGTACCAGAAATGTCCATGGGTTGAAAAGTGCATGTTTGTGGTATTCAGTGGCATAGCAATCAGATGTTCATCTGCAAGATTGTACACTATGTGACATATCTAATAGTTTGTTCAATTCAAGGTGGTGGCAACTGCCCAGTACTGTCATACCAATGAATTCAGTGAGGCAAGAGTTACACAGATTACCCTGTGGGAGAGAGAGAGGAGACGTTAGATCCCTTTCTCCTTTCTCCCCCATATTCATGTTCTCAGGCTCAGCACTGATCATGTCCTACCAGTCAGGAGAATTTCTCCCTGTGGACTGAGACATACACAGTCTGTCCTGTATTATGGGCAAGGATAGTCTCCTTGATCCAATGCCCAGGGCAATGAACCCAAGTCTTCTGGCTTGGATCATTTCGTGGTCCGATAAAAATTTTTATTTAAAAATCTGATATCCATATTATGGGATATAAAGGCAAAGTGGCAGGGCCACTTTAAGGGAAAATGCTGAACTTGAGACCTCAAATTGATGGTCATTATTTTTGAAATCTTTGTAGGCAAAACCCATGATCTGTATCAGGGGGGTAAATGGAGAGAAGGTTAGTGTCTTCCATTCCTTGTTGTTTAGTAGGCATATGATTAAGAAAGCAGGTAAATATTGTCAAGTAAAATCCAGTGATATGGTCTTTGTAAATTTAATCTACTGAAAGCCCCTCACTCCCAAATATCTAAGCAATAGACAATCTAAAATAAAATCCAATTAAATTTAAAGAACATGTAATGTAAGAAAAATACAGTAGAAAGGACTTTGCCTTGAGGTTTCTGATGTTCACAGATGTAACTTTCTGCTCGTTCTGTGTTACATCAGTTCATAATCCCAGAAATCCGTATAGCTAAACTTGACAATATTCATCAACAATTATTGATGAATTTGAAGCTGAGGCAATCTATGTGACATGCTATGTAATTTCTAAAGGTAACTTACTAGGCTTTTATTTTTGAGATGAAGCTTTATCCTTGTTGTTATCCTTGTCCATAATCCCTTTTTCTTATGATTTTCATTACTAGGTTTAATAGTCCGAAAATGCCCTTAGAAAATATTTCTTCAGCACCTTGGATATGTACACATTCATAACAAAATGCCTTTTGGGAAAGCAAAATTAAACCAGAAAGCAGTGTTTTTCCAAAGTGTGGCCCACAGGTGTGTGGATTTGTTTACATGAATCGAAACCTTCTGGCGCTGGTTACAAGCACCAATTGGTGCATCTTGTCCCAGGCCTACCGGATTTGAATCATTGGCTGGGACGTAGGGCATTGGCTTTTATTCACAAGAACCAAGAGTGAGTATGATAAGCCATATCTTCAACCAATTTGTAAATGATTCCTTTGTTTCACTCACTTGGACCCCCCAAATCATCTTACAAAGACTTTTTTTTAACAGTCCAATAGACATATCAAATATTATGTAAGACACAGTTTCAGACACATCCATATGCTTGGAGAAGAAGACGCAATGGTAGGAGGTGCTGCCTAGAACCACTTTCCACATTGTCTTTCCTGATTTTTTGATTTATGATTGTAAGTTCAGCTGGGAGAAGGAAAAGCCAGCTGTGCTGAGGGGTTCTCAGTGCTTTCCAGAATGATAAATCATCACCCACAGCTGAGGAGGCAATCAGTTTAGGAATACCTGTGGCGGCTCACGTGCCTCAATTTCTTGTTTGCTGTGATACGAAGCAATGAAGATCTTCTGCGTGTTAGGAGGGCTGCTCACGCTTTGTGTGTTGATTCGTGGTCTTAATGCTTATAAGAAAAAAAGGGAATTCTGGAGGTGGCAATTTTAAGCAGTGGGGCTGCTTTTTTAAATATACTTTTGACTTTGCGTTTTTTTTTTAATAACCTGGTGATCAACTGCTAATACCTAATGACTGGATTATGAAGTTGCAGTCAGACATGGTTTTGTTTCTCCATCTTCACCACTGTACTTCCTCTTGAATCTATTCTATAAGCTGATCTCACGATGCTGCTATTTTTTTGCCCTTACTTGCAAAATATTTTCAGATTCTCATTTTCTTTTGTCTGGATACTCTCTTGTCACTTCGTTGAACGTGAAATACTTGCAGTGGATGGCAGAATCAGGAGAGACTGCCTGGTGCCTAGAAGGGAAGGTTGCTTAGGTCCCCATGTTCTGACCATGGGGTATGAAGTTGGGACAGAGTAGTCAGCTGTATTCAATTATAAATGATTCCATTTCAGAGCTGAGGCTCTGAATAGATTTTGTGTAGGTTTTAATCCTTCTCTGCCACTTAGCAGCTATGTGACCTTAAGTTCATCCATCTCTAAGTATGAGAGAATAATAAAATTGACTTCATAGAGATGTACAGAAAATTCAATAAGACCAAAAACAAAACTTGACATAGTTTGCAATTATAAAGTATTATCCTTGAAGTAACTGCAATATTTTATTTCAGAATTCTTTAGTTTCACATTGCATATCACATAATAATTAGCTCAAATATTTTGATACATGAAATTTTAAATGGAAGCACATTATACATTTTTCCATCATGTGCAACCATCAAAGTTTTTTCTTACCTACCTCTCTACTTCAGATCTATATCAGTTATACTTAGAAATATTTCAAAAGTGTATTCATGAGTCATCTTGGTAAAATTCGAGTGATATTTAAAAAAACCAGGTGGATATTTAGCTTATTTGGCTTAGAGCTTCCCACGAAGTAGCTCCTATTTTTCCACATTTGATGAAGAAATTGAGTGACATAGAGATTGAGTAATTGACCCAAGATCTCACAGGGGGGAAATACACAAATAGAAACAAAATATTTTCACCGTACAGTTGGGATTTCAGCACAATTAATAGGTCAAAAGTTTCCTGAGCTATTTTTTGGGAACAGATATGCTATCTCATATTTTCCTTTTTTTAATTCTTTTTCAGCAGTATCTGTAAGCTGTAGTGACTCCTGGCTCAGTGTCAAAGTTAGACGAACAATTCGAATGTATGACCTGCAACCTGAGCAAAACGAGCTCTATCTAGGAAGTGGCTGCCCTGTAAACGCAGCTGACCCAGATACCTTTCAGTTCCTTTACCATCTAACTTTTTGTGGCATCAGGGTTAACGTAAGAATGGTTATTATTTCAACAAATAATACATTCTTTGACAGTTTTAGTTCCACAAACTAATGACTAAAGCTGCATTATTGAAATTTAATTGTCAGTTGACTTTATAGCTCATGTAATGTTGACTACTCTCTCTTAAGCTTTCGAATTATCTCTGCAGTAGAAGAGACATAGAACATGGGACTTTAAAAACTATACATTCCTTTACCTACCTTCTGCCAACACATCTCTTTTGCCTCTGACAGAGTGATTTTACATTCTGTGGTAAAATCTAGCCTGAGAGAAAGATTTTACTTTGAAATAGTACTGCCTATGTCCCACTCTTTTGTTGTTGTTGACCTAAAATTTTGACCGAAATTGGGTACATTCGGTTATATCATAGAAGAGAGGAATCAATCTTTTTTGAAACTGGAAAACTTTTTTTTGTTCTTTTTGCTTTATGTTAACTTGTTGCTGCGTTTGGTAATGAAAGCTTGTTTTTTTTTCCTTTTTGGAACCACAGCCTCACTTTTGGTAAAAATGATTTAAGTGAACCGAGTCTATTCCTGACTCCAGGTGCAGGACTCCAGCATTTGTTTGCTGCTGTTTCTCTAGCACCAGAAACAAACAAACAAACAAACAAACAAAAAAAGCCCAAGTTCTCAACTTAGCTTATGGCTGACTCAACTGCCATATACAAATGTTGATTAACACAATGTAGGAGCTCAAATATTTGGGAAATAAATGAAAAGGCTATGCCAGTTTTTCACTTCAGAAAAATCATCTTCTTCAAAAATTCTTTGCCTAGGCTTGTATCTGATAAGGTCTTCCCAACATCTTCTTCTAGAATTCTTAAGGTTTCGCTCCTTAGGTTTAAGTCTGTTATCCATCTTGAATTAATTTTTGTGAGGTGAGAAGTGGGGTTCCAGTTTCAATCTTCTGCATGTAGCTGTCCAGTTTTCCCAGCACCATTTATTGAAAAGAGATTCTTTTCCCCAGTGTTTATTTTTGTCTGCTTTGTTTCTCTTCAGATTCTATAAATCTTTCACCTTTTACAAAATCACAACTTTTTAAAAACTGAAATTTGCAAGCTCGTTTTAAAGTTTATAAGGAATGACAACTAATTAAAAATAGCCAAACATTCTTAAACAAAGAAGATGTAGAAGGACTTAATTAATGTATCATACATAAAGATGAAGTATAAATTGTTAATCAAGATAGTGTAATATTGTGATAAAAATATACAAATTAACTCATGAACATAATATAGGGTCTGGGAATAGAAATACACATATATACACTTTTGATTTATGAAGAACAGAGTGTAGAGAGGCAGAAAAGGAAAGACTTTTAAAAAAAGTGACTAGAATATTTGGATACTCATTTGAATATACATATCATCAAGTACCTTACCCTATACAGAAAAATTATTTCCAATTAGATTAAGAAGCTAAATATGAAGAGCATAACTGTAAAACTTTCAGAAGAGAATTGAGAAAAATCTCTTCATGATTTTGGTGTAAGGAAGACTTATTACAGAAAACACAAAAAACACTAACCATAAAGGAAAAAAAAGTTATACATTAGTCTGAAATGTCAATAGGGCTGATCTAGGGCTGTTAAAATCTCTGATCTAGGTAGCTAATAGAAGACAGAATCATCCTTGATTAGGTTTCATTTCTGTGTCCTGCAAGTGGCACCCCAGTTATAACAAAAATATTTGGTAGAAAGAATTTCCACTTAAGGTTTCTGACCATCACAGATGTATCCTTTGACTTGTTCTTTGCTACATCAACGTAGTCACCAGCAAGTGTCCTGCAATTAGAAGATGAGACAGTTTATGTAACACGCTATTTAATTTCTAGAGACAATTTACTAAACTCTTGCTTCTTAGATGGAGCTTCTGTAATAGCTGATTTCTGCTAAAATATTGAGCCGGGTCAATTTATTATCCTCATCCATAATCTCTCTCTCTGGCAGGGTTTTGCATTCCTAGGTTTTACTGGATAAAAATTCTCTCATGAATTTTTTCTGTAGCAACCTGGACATGTACACATTCATAATAAAATACTTTTGGAAAAGCAAAATTAAGGCAGAGAGCAGTGTCTTTCAAAGCTTACAGTTGTGAATTTGTTTACAACTTGTGAACAGGAACAACTTGTGAATCAGGATCCCCTGGAGCTTGTTAGAAGGATAGGTCAATGGTCCCGTGGGTCAAAATCATTGGCTGGGAGGTCAGGGAATCCCAAGACCCCAGGGTGATTACGATAAACATATTGTTAATCAAATCATAAACAATCCTTCTGTTTTGTCCACTTGAAGCTCCTCAAATCATCTTGCAAAGCCCTGATCTGAACATTTAACAGATACATATAAAATGTTACATAAGCCACCATTTCAGTCAGACCTTATGCTCAGGGTGAGGCAATGGCGGAGGTGGGTATAGTCTAGAACCACTGTTTTCACATTTTCCCTCTGATTTTCTGAATCATGATTATAATGACGTCAGCTGTGAGGAGGAACAGCCGAGGATGTGCTGAGGGCTCGTCAGTGCTTTCCAGAATAATAAACCACCACTCCCAGCTGGAGAGGTACGAGGTGTATAAACACCTGCGGAGGCCCGCTTCCCTCCATTTCCTGTTTCCTGTGACACCTTCGATATCTGAAGCAATGAAAATCTCTACCGTGTTAGGAGGGCTCCTGATGCTTTTGGGGTTCATTGATGGTCTTGGTGATGGTAAGAAAAAGGGAGTTCTGGAGGGTGGCACTTCAAGCAGTGGGGCGCTTTGTCACATACGTTTTACTTTGGGGTTTTATAATCTGATGATCATCTGCTAGTATCTAATTGTTGTCAGTTTTCACTTAGTTCCTCTATTCATCTACGCCACTGTATTTCCTTTCGAATCCATCATTAGATGGCTTAAGGATGCTATTTTTTTTCTTGTAAATATTCCAATGTTCTTATTTTCTTTGTGTTGGACATACTTGCCACTTTGTAGAGCCTGAGATACTTGCAGTAACTGGATGTTAAGAGAGCCTGTCCAGTGTCTCCAGAGGAGGTTGCTTAGGTATTCATACCTTTGGTCGTGTGGTACTAAGTGTGGACAGAGTAGGCAACTGCTTTCAATTGTAAGTGATTTCTCAGTGCGTACTTTCACATAGCATACCAAACTAATATCAATTGGCTCAAATAATTTGAGTTAAAAAAAAAGATTTTTTTTAAAAATCAAAGCAGCTGATACATTTTTTCCAAGTGGCTATAACTAGATATAGAATATTTTCCATCTTTAGTCCAAATCTGTATTTATTATGCTTGGAAAAATTTCAAAGGTATATTCATGAGGCCCTTTTCCATGTGAAAATTGAATGATTGCTAAGGGACCTGTGGGAGATCTGTCCTATGACTTCATTGCAACCAACATACACGACTTGAATCGTCCAGACTTTTAGCCATCTTATGCCCGTCCTAATGAAAGCTTAACATTTCCTCTTCCTGAGAAACTGTATCATCCCTCATCTGTATCGTTGTGTAGGCATCTTCTGACATATTCTGGCATCTTAATCCCACTTCCTCTTCTAGGTACCACCTTGTTTTTCTTCCCTTTCAAGTTACCTGTGTTCATGCTCTCCTGGTTCTTTTTTTTCTTATGAACTTGCTTTAATGAACCTTTCACCAAAAGCACTTCATCAAAAATTAATTTTTCTGGAACGCTGGTGATTTCTACATGGAAAAATTTGATAAATGCTTTATTGTCGGCCCCCCCCTTACTTGATTTTTGCCGTAACCCATGGGGTGGACTCTCCCTCTACTAAAAGTTTGCTTTACTTGGCTTTGAGGTCGTACTGTTCTTCACTCTTTTCTCTTCCCTCACTGACAATTATTCTGCTTCTTTTCTGGTGTCTTCTTAATTGCCTGATCTCGGTCACCTATGAATCAGTTGCAAGACCTCTTTTTTATTCCATTTTGTTTTTGCCTTTTTTTTCCTTTTGGTTATCCTATCCAGTGCCATGACTACACACACCCTTCTTATGCTCATAATTGTCATCTTATCTTTAATCTCCAGCCTGAATATGCTTTCTTAACTCTGGATGCATAAACTGCAGTGCCTGTTTGACATCCCTCTTTAAATATCTAATAGTATCTCAGGCTTAATTTTTACAAATTGAACTCCAGTTATAAAAACCTCTTCATATGCTTCTCCTACATTATTTCCCATCTCAACCAATGGTGATTGTGTTGGAGAAATAGAACTAAAACAAAAATCTCTCAACCAAAAAAAACTCTCCACAATGGTAGCAGAGAAAGAAAACAGCAATAAACCAGAATGTGATGCACATGACAGGCAATCTAAGAGATTGTAAAGACAGAGGTTTCACCCTTTTATTTAGCTATGCAGATACAACGCACCATATGCATGTTCTCAACTTAAATAATTAGTCCTCAAGTAAGCACAGCCAATAGTACCATTTGTCTCCCATAATTTTTGCCTGGTAATTGAGGTGACCTGTGTTAGCTAATTGTCTTTATCTAGAGGAAAAACAAACTCTACATCTCTTTATGATGGAAAGTAGTTCTGCAAATTAGAGCAAGACATTCACTGAATTAGGTCCCTGTCCTCCTCCAGAAACTGGGAGATAGGGGAACTCTCTTCCTCAATCTTTTACATTCCAAAGAGAGGTCCTCCAGAAAGACATTCCTAGGTCTTAAAGCTGAGAAAAGCTCTATTGAGGCTTCAAAAGGAGTTTTATGCATTTAAAAGAGAAAATACTTACAAGTTTTCTAAGGTAGTGCTCTAAGGGGAGGGAAATCTCTTATTTTTAATGGAAAAACTAAGCCTCTTTAATTTGTATTTGTCTTCACAATTAGCAACTTAGAGATTGCTAAAGCTGAAAAGTATATGCCATCCTGGCTACCTTTTTCTCTTAACTCCGTACATCAGCAAACCATTGGCTCTACCTTCAAAATGTTTTAAGAACTGGACCATTTCTCATCAGCCCTAATGTTACCATGGTGGTCCAAACCATCAGTATCTTTTGCTTGAATTATTGCACTATCCTTATAACTTGTGGGTTTTTCCTGTCACCTTAAAATATGTTGTCATACAGCAACGAGAGTGCTTTTGTTAGAATGTAAGACGGTGTCATTCCTCTGGTCAAGAGCTTCCAATGGCTTCCCATCTCACTTGGGAGGTGCCTGTTGATGGCCTCCAGGACTGTATATAATTTGTTCTGTTAGTTCTCTGATCTCATACCCTGTTTCTGCTCCCTTTGCTACTTACTCTTCAGCAATATTGGACCCTACTGCCCAGGTTACCCAGGCACACCCCAGTTACCTGCCTTTTTCTCTTCCCGTTGTTTAGAATGCTCTTGCCTCAGTTGTTTGCATAACTCTTCTGCTCATTTCCTAGGGGACTTTGTTCAAACGTGGGTTCTAACCGAGAACTTCTCAGATCACTGTATTTAAAATTTCAACTCTCAACATTTTGTGTCCCTTCATGTTTTATTTTTATTCAATTTTTTTTAACTAAACTAGTTCTTTAGTTTCTCTTACTCATTAGAAGCTCAATGAGCAATACAGCTTGTTTTACATATCCATCTCTTGATGGCCTCTAATTTTTTTCATTATCATTTCAAATAATGGATTGGGGTTGGGATGGAAAATCAAGCACTTGGAGAAGTTTGGACAAGCCTGGGATCACGGAGAAGGAGCAATATCAACATCTTTTGTGGTGTCAGTAGTAAACTGTCTTTCATTTGAATGCATTCATTTGAAGATTCACTTCATCCTGCTGTTAATCTAAATCCGTTGCCTTTTCCTTTTAACTACAGTGAAAGAAACAAAATATTCTTGACAAAGAATGAGTCAGCAGAGATTCAAGAGGGGCAAATAAAGAGAAAAGATTGTCTAGATAGAGGATTGCAGTCTACATTTATATTTGTGAATATGATAAGTGATATATGGCTTAAAATAAAATATGAGATTTAAAAAAAATCCTTTAAAGCAGTGGTTGTCAAACTTTTGCATTTCTTACGTGGAGAGCTTGTTAGAACGCATATCGCTGGGCCCCAATCCCAGTGTCTGATACAATAGATCTGGGTAGCGCTTAGAAATTTGCATGTTTAAGCAATTCCTAGGTGACTAAATTATGCTAACTCTGTTGATTCAGGGATTAAGCTTTGAGAACCACTAATTCAGAGTATGTCTTCTTTGTTTCAAGAAATTCAAATTATTACGACGTTATCTGAGTGAAACCTAGATGTCTGTGACGGTAGGAGACAGAAGTAAGCAAACACAGAAAAGTCTCATTGGGTGGGGAGAAGAAAAAGTAAAATGTAAAGGAGTTCTAAAGTATCTTCATATAGGATTGGGGATAGTGATAAAAGTTTCCTTGATTCCTTCTGTGTTGATAAAGGAAGAATTCACAGGTATATTCCTCTGATTAATGGGTCCTATGGGATTTAAAATAAAATGTTTTTTTAATTTTTCTTTGATCCAAAACATTGTTACTTTATTTCTGATATTATTGAACAATGGCAAAATTAGCCTATAAAAACTTGGTAATATATTATGACATTCTTTGTGACCAAGCCTATGCCTACTCTTTTATAACTGTTCTGTAGTCATAAATAAGGATATTTTCATTTGGCCATTGTGATATACCTGCAATTGCTTGCTTTATTGACATAGGATGAACCTCATACTTGAATAAGGAATTATAGCTAAGCCTGATATCTATTTCATTTTTAAACTATGATCTGTAGCCTTAGTAATACTGCACCATCTTGCAGGCTAGGGAACAGAATTAACCTGAAGTAGAATGTGAATATATGACTTCCCTTATCAGAGATCAGAAAATACTATAAGCCACAGAAACCATATCAATATGGCCATGGCTAACTGCAGGCCTGTGAATATATATATACATATATATACATACACATACACATATATATGAATGATCATATTAAACAATGAAATACTGCTTAAAAATGTAAAGAAGCCAAATATTTATTTTGAAGTAGGCAACATAAATGTCATATTTAGTGCTATAAATGCTCTAAAAGGGACATTGGTTCAGACAAAAGAGGTGGATGTTCATTGCCTTCACTTTGAGCAATGTGTACATATTGGAGAACAAGTTTAGTATGTAAAAAATCTTTTGTTGTTAGACAAGGGGCAATTTTTTTCCTCATTAGTAATGTCAAACAATTATTCAATGTTTCCTAGGTCCTATGTACCAATCTAAGCCATTGGAGCCTCTTCTAATTTGATGCACAGTGATTTCCAGGAAGTAGCTCCTATGACCTCCCCGTGTTCTGATGAGGAAGTGGGGCCATGTAAACATTAAGTAACTCACCCAAGATCTCACAGTAGAAAATACAGAAATAGAATCAAGCATTTTCACTTTGGAGCTGGGCGTCAGGTCAACTAAGAGGTTGAAAATTTTCTGAGTCATTGATTAGAAACAGACGTGTCATCTGACAATTTCCCCTCTCTTTCTTCCTTCAGTGCTTGTGAACTGTACTGAATTTTGGCTCCGGGTCAGAATAAGACGGGCGCCTATTTTGAATGACCTGCAAACCCAGTCTCACGAGCTACGTCTAGGAACTGGCTGCCCTGTAAACAGTGTGCTGTTCGATTTTTACGAGTTCGTTTATCCTCTTACTGCCTGTGGCATCAGGACAACTGTAAGAGCAGTTTTTATTGTTACAAGTGACTTAGTCTTTTCCTTTTTAGGATCAAAACCTGCTTATTAATATTGTGCAACTTTTTTCATGGTCAGTTGATTTTATAGCTCATGAAATATTGACTACTCTCTAAAGGTTTTGGACAATTTCACAGTAGAAGAAATGTTAGATAAATTATGGGATTTTAAAAAAAAACATGCATTTCTTTTACCGACCTTTCTCTAACACATTGTCCTTGACTTTGGAAAGATTTTATATTCTCTAGGGTAAAATCAAACTTGAAACATTTTATTTTAAAATAACACCATAATCCCTCACCCAGTTGATGTTGTTGATATAAAAAACCGACTAAGATAGAGGATATCTGATTATGTAGCTGCTGTGTAACTAAGAGAATTTAATTCTCTTTTCTGAAACCAAAATACTTAAAATTTCATAAGTTATTTTGAGTAACGTGGATCATGGTGAGAGCCAGCATAAAATGGGAAATTACACTGATTAAGTAATTATGTGCCAATTGTGCTAAAAGGCAGATTAGAAGCCTTAGTTCTCTAATCACTATGGCAGCCAGTGTATATTCTACTTATTTAATAAATGGTACTAATCCTCACAGTGACACTCCTGGCTAAATAATCTGTTTTTAATAAGACATTAGGAATAGAGTGAAGAAGTTATTTGCCCAGTGTCACAGAGGAAGTAGAGCAACAGGGATTTGAACCGGGCATCTGTGCCCTTAACCCATTAAAGTCCAATGTCTCACATTTGTTGAGCTTGCTTTATGTTATCTTTCTGGTGTGTTTGGTGATGGCAGCTTGGTTTTCTTTTCTGGACTCACATCTGTCCCACTTTTAGTAGGTAGGATTCATCTGGACTAATTCTACCTCTGTCTCTAGATACACAACCTATACCCTGTTCACTGCTGTATCCCCAATACTAGAACAATGCCCAGCATGTAGTAAGCACCATTCAAATGCTGGTTAAGTAAAGTATAGGCACTCAGTAAGTACTGTGAAATAAATGAAAAGGCCATGCCATTTTTCAGGTTAGATAATCAAGGCAGGTCAAATGAAACTACTGCAGGACGTTTTCTGAGATTTCTAGGGTGAACTGGTTCACTCTTTTTTCACTGGGATTGTATAAAATAGGTAATCTTGAAGCAAATAAGTGCTGATATTTCTATTTGCCACTTTTGAGGGGAAGATCTTATCTAGAAAAGAGGCCAACACAGAGGATGGAAGAGATAGAAACGAGGTTGCTGGGGGAGAAGGAATTCTATTGGAATTCTATTATCCAGCTATTCCTACAGCAAGATTACCCTAAGATTCCTTAGTGACAGGGACCAATTTGTGCTGAATTTAGGTTATCTCTCATGTAATATCGTGTCCTGTATAAATTCTTACTATGGTTGTTTTATAGATTAAAAAGCTTAGTCCTAGTTATTTCTTGTTACATGAACAGTAAATGTCAAAAGTGATATTTGAACCTTAAGAATCTGAGGTATTAACAAGGATTTGTGAATAACATGCTTCTAACATGTTCAATATATTTAAAGTTGAAGTATATTCAAATATCATGACTGACTGCATGGAAGAGTTGGATGATCTCCATTTGACACTGACTTACATTTTCTAACTCTATAATATACATCTTATTACGTACAATTTAAAATATATCTATTGACGTGTACTTTTTGTGTGATTTACTACTATGGAGGTATGCCTATATATATCATTTTTTTAGAAATATTTATGTTGGCTTATGTCCCTCATTTACAAATAATAGTTCATATCTGGGGTTGGTAATTATGCCCCATGGGTTAAATTCGGCCAGCCATCTATGCCTACAAATTTTTATTGAAACATAGCATAGACATACTCATTGAGGTATTATCTAACAGCTCTTATGCGACACTGGAGGAATTGAGTGCATGCATACCTCAGATATTGTGGGTTCAGTTCCAGACCACCAAAATAAAGTGAGTCACGTGATTTTTTTGGTTTTCCAGTACATATAAAAAGTTATGTTTACACCATGCTGTAGTTTATTAGGTGTACAATGGTATTGTATCTAAAACACTGTTTTATTGCTGAAAAATGCTAACAGTCATTCAAGCCTTCAATAACCTTTTTGCCTGGTGGCGAGTCTGGCCTTACCGTTGGCTGCTGACTGATCAGGGTGGTGGTTGCTGAAGGTTGGAGTGGCTGTGGCAATTTCTTAAAATAAGACAACAGTGAATTTTGCTGTGTTGATTGACTCTTCCTTTCACAAAAGATTTCTCTGTAGCATGTCATGCTGTTGGATAGCATTTTACATTGTCCACTATCAGTAATATTTTCAAAGGAATCTTTTTTTCTGAGTAATAGTTCTCAACAGTAGGCTTAAAATATTCAGTAAACTATGCTGTAAACAGATGTGCCGTCATCCAATTTTGTTCTATTATTTATAGAGTGCAAGCAGGGTAGAGTTGGCATAATTCCTACAGACCCTGACATTTTTATAATAGTAAATGAGCATTGGC
>CAUYSK010062786.1:0-17839 GCA_963575035.1 Avahi laniger
CCCCACCTCTCACCTCTCACAAAAATCAACTCAAGGTGGATAACAGACTTAAACCTAAGGCATGAAACCTTAAGAATTCTAAATGAAGATGTTGGGAAGACCCTTTCAGACATCAGCCTAAGCACGGAATTTTTGAAGAAGAACCCCAAAGCAATCGCTGCAGCAACAAAAATAAATAAATGGGATCTAATCAAATTAAAAAGCTTCTGCACTGCCAAGGAAACTATCATTAGAGTGAATAGACAACCTACAGAATGGGAAAAAATATTTGCTCTCTACACATCTGATAAAGGGCTGATAACCAGAATATATCTAGAACTCAAAAAAATCAACAAGAAAAAAATCAAACAACCCCATCAACAAATGGGCAAAGGAAATGAACAGAAACTTTTCAAAAGAAGACAGAATAATGGCCAGCAAACATATAAAAGAATGTTCAACATCTCTAATCATGAGAGAAATGCAAATCAAAACCACAATGAGATACCACCTAACCCCAGTGAGATTGGCCTCTATCAAAAAATCCCAAAACATCAAATGCTGGCAAGGATGTGGAGAGACAGGAACACTCTTACACTGCTGGTGGGACTGCAAATGAGTGCAACCTCTGTGGAAAAGATTTGGAGATACCTCAGAGAGCTAAAAATAGAAATAGCATTCAATCCAGCAATAGCTCTATTAGGCATCTAAAGAGCACAAAACATTCTACGATAAAGACATCTGCACCGGAATGTTTATGGCAGCACAATTCACTATTGCAAGGATGTGGAAACAACCCAAGTGCACGTCAATCCATGAGTGAATTATTAAAATTTGGTATATATATACAATGGAATATTACTCAATCATAAGAAACGACAGTGATCTAGAACCTCGTATACTTTCCTGGATTAAACTTAAGCCCATTATCCAAAGTGAGGCACCACAAGAGCGATGGTGCTTGTACTTGTACACTCCATCAAATTAGTACTAACTGATCAACACTAGGGTGATCACATGGCAGAAATACTCTCCAGAGATTAGGGGGATTGGGGGACGGGGGGTAAATCCGCAACTAAAGGACATGGGGAGCACCGTAGGGGCAAAAGGCATGCCTTTAACCCGCACTTGGGTGAGGCAAAGACATAAAGTGTAACCATAATGTTTGTACCCTCATAATACTCTGAAATAAAAAAAAATAAAAAAATAAAAAATCATATCAGAAAGCAAAAAAAATGGTTTTTTTATCTTTAAAATTGTATTCTTTAATTACTGGGATTGAACTTTTAAAATATTATATATCTCATTGTTCTTTTTTGAGGAATTGTCTGTTCCCACTGATATGTTCAAACTTTTCTTATTAATTTGTAAGAATTCTTCATATAGTAAGGATATTAATTCTTTACCTATCATATATATGGCTTCAGCCAAACTGGACTTAGTTTATTTCCCCCAAATGACATATTCTGTCTTACCCCTGGTTCATCTGTCATACTGCTTTCTGTCTTTCTAAAACACTTTTTTCCAGTTTAACCTCTACTCTTCCAGATCTCAGGTTAAACATCTCTCAGTAAAGCACTGCCTGAACCCCCTGGACTTAGAGTCCACTCTTCTAGACAAATAAAACATCCTGTATTTCCCCTCTCACAAACACTAGTCATCCCTATATTTATTAGTCCAAAATCTATCCATCCTAACAGAAGATAAATTATCTGAGTATAAGCATCTTGTCAATTCCGTATACCTCCAGGACTAAGGCAGCACTTGACACTCGATAATGGGGAATAATGTAGACATCCATTTGTCAAAGTGCTTCAAAAGCCCAACCTTTAACTCAGCAATTTCAGTTTCACAAATATTTTCAGAAGAAGTAATTGGATGAGTGTACAAAGATTTATGTATGAAGTGGCTTTTAGCATCATTGTGATAATAGTAAAAGAAAGTATGAACCACACAAATTTCTACAAGAAGAAATTGATTAAATAAGTTGTGGTAAAACCAACAGTGGAATTCTATGCAGTCATTAAAATTAATTTATAAATATATACATATTAATATGTAAACAATTCATAAAATATTTTCAAATGAAAAAATCAATTATAGTCACAATAATAACTGCTTATACTTAAATAACATTTACTTTTTGTTACAAAAGAGTATATGTGGCTTAATAATATGTTGATAGCCATATACCTACATCAAAAAATGCTTGGAAAGGGGAGTACTAAATTATTCCAGGTAAATAATTTTTGACTAGGATAATGGATAATTTTCTTTTTTGCTCACTTACTTCCTAAAGTATGTACAATTAACATGGTTTGTATAATACTGGGTGGATTTAATTTTTTAAAAGAGCTGGAAATTATCTGGGGCTAAGTCTGATGAGCAGGTGGATAATGCTACATTGGCGTAATTATATTACTATAACAGTAAGGTTGACTTTCTTGGTGACTTATAAAGAGGTTCTGAAGAAATGTCCAAGAGTGGAGTTCAAAAAATGTATTGAATAAGAGCTGTATAGTTGTAATGAGCATATTCCTCCCTAAAGGACTACTTTAAAAGACAGCATTTGCTTCAGTAAATAAATTTTGCTATGTTTTTTAAAAAAGATTCATTTTTTGGCTGGGCACAGTGGCTCATGTCTGTAATCCCAGCAATTTGGTAGGCCGAGGCAAGAGGATTGCTTGAGTTCAGGAGTTTGAGACCAGCCAGCCTGGGCACCATAGAAAGACTGCATCTCTACAAAAAATAATAAAAACAAAATTATCCAGTTGTAGTGGTATGCACCTGTAGTCCCAGATACTCAGGAGGCTCAGGCAGAAGTTTCACTTGAGCCCAGGAGTTGGCGTTTATAGTGTGCTATGATCACACCACTGCGCTCCACCCTGTCTCTTAAAAAAATTCATTTTTTAAGTAATGCCTTTATATATGTAGCAATAGGTGTACTATATTTTACTGATACACTAAAATTTATCCAAGGTGCAAAGGACATGAGGTAGGATGAATGATGGCTCCCAAATATATCAGGTCCCAACCCCTGGAATCTGTAAATACCACCTAACATGGAAAAAGAATCTTTGCAGATGTGATTAAATCAAGGCTCCTGAAATGGGAAGATCAACCTGGATTACCTTGTTGGGCCCTAAATACAATCACACAGAGAGAGGTTTGACACAGAAGACAAGAAGGCAGTGGGACCATGGAGGTGAAGATTGTAGTGATGGGGCCACAAGTCAAAGAATGCAGAGAGCCACTAGAAGCTGGAAAAGGAAGGAGCCTCCAAAGGGAGTATGGCCTGGCACAAAATCTTGATTTCAGACTTTTGGCTTCCAAAACTATAAAAGAATAAATTTTTGTTGTATTAAACCACAAAGTTTATGGTAGTTTGTTAAAGCAGCCACAAGAAACCAATAGCATACAAGTCAGATATTCATGATCATTGGAATCTGGTTTATTTTTGTACTTTTGAGTATTTCAGTGAAAGAAGAAACAAAGCTAATGCATGTTTTTTAAAAAGTATACTAACTAGTATACTAGTAGTTCATTAGTATATACTTTTTAAAATTGAGATATAATTTACATACCATAAAATCTACCCATTTAAAATGTACAATTCAGAGGTTCTAAGTTTATTTGCAAAATTGTACAACCATCATCACTATCTAATTCCAGAACATTTTCATCATCATTCCTAAATCCCTGTACCCATTAGTTGTTAACTCTCCATTCTGACTTTGTTCCAGCCCTTGGCAGCTAATCTACTTTCTGTCTCTATGGATTTGCCTTTTCTTTGAATTTCATGTAAATAGAATCTTACAACATGTGGCCCATTGTGTCTGGCTTCTTTCACTTAGTATGTTTTCAAGATTCATCCATGTGGTAGCATGTTTCAGTACTCTATTTCTTTTTATGGATATATAATGTTCCATTATATGAATATACCATATTTTGTTTATCCATTCATCAGTTGATGGACATTTGGATTATTTCCACTATTTGATTAATATGAATAATGCAGCTATAAACATTTGTCTACAAGTTTTTGTGTGGACATATGCTTTCAACTCCCTTGAGTATATACCTAGAA
The DNA here is from genome assembly GCA_963575035.1 of Avahi laniger. Classification (NCBI taxonomy): domain Eukaryota; kingdom Metazoa; phylum Chordata; class Mammalia; order Primates; family Indriidae; genus Avahi; species Avahi laniger. The sequence goes on from CAUYSK010062786.1 coordinate 4,067, forward strand.
GTGGAATTGCTTGGTCATATAGTAACTGTATTTAACTTTCTGAGGAAACACCAAAGTGTTTTTCCAAGAGGCTGCACCATTTTATATTCCCACCACCAATGTATGAGGTTCGATTTCTCCACATGCTCCTTAGCACGTGTTGTCTGTCTTTTTGGTGATAGCCATCCTAGCGAGTGGCAGTGGCATTTTGTGATTTTGATTTGCATTTCACTCATGATTAACTCAAATTTTTGTGTACTTATTGGCCATTTGTACATCTTTAGTCAAATGTTTATTCAAATCCTTTGTCCATTTTGGAAGATGATTTGTCTTTTTATTGTTGAGTTATAAGAGTTCTTTATGTTCTAGGTACAAACCTCTTATCAGATATATGATTTACAACTATTTTCTGCCATTCTATGGGTTCTCTTTTCACCTTTTTGACAGTGTCCTTTGAGGCACGAAAGTATAAAATTTTGATAAAGTTCAATTTATCTATTTTTTCTTTTGTTGCTTATGCTTTTGGTATCATATCTAAGAATCCAAGGCCTAGTCCAAGGTCACAAAGATTTACACTTAGTTTTCTTTTAAGTGTTTACGTTCAGTTCTTTGAAGTATTTTGAGTTAATTTTTAAATATGGTGTGGAGTAGGGACCTGACTTTATTCTTTTACATGTGGATATCCAGCTGTTGCAGCATGATTTTTTGAAAAGCTTATTCTTTCCCCATTGAGTTTTCTTGGGACCCTTGCCAAAAATCAGTCGATGGTTTATTTCCGGACTCTCATTTCTATTCCATTGATATGTATGTCTGTCCTCATACCAATATCACATTTTTTTGATTACAGTAGATTTGCAGTAAGTTTTAAAATCAGAAAGTGAGAATTCTCTAACTTTGTTCTTTTCTCAGATTGTTTTGGGTATCCTGAGTCCCTTGCATTTCTGTATAAATTTTAGAATCAGATTTTCCATTTCTTCCAAAGAACCAGTTGAGATTTTACTAAGGATTGTGTTGAATCTGTAGATCAATTTGAGGTGTATTGCACCTTAACAACATAAAGTTTTCTAATCCATAAACAAAGAATGTCTGCTACTTATTTAGATCTTTAAGGTATCTCAATGCTGTTTTCAGTATACAAGTCTTGCACTTTTAAAAAAGTTTATTCCTAAGTACTTCATTATTTTTTATACTGTTGTATTTTTATACTACTATAATTGAAATTTTTTAGTATATACATTTTGAATTATTTAGTGATGTTTTAATAGGTTTTGTTGGTTTATTCAGCCTCTTACCTAATATTTCAACTATCATTATTCTGCACAAAAAAATGTCACCACAACTTGAAACAAGGCAATTTTGTGGGAAAAGCCAACTAGTCTATTTTGATATTACTTTCTTGCTGCTTACATGCCAAGTTCCTCCTCTAACTGAATGTTTTCTAAACTTCATAATCTTTGTTTTTACCTTTATGATTCTTGTCATATGTACATGCCCTTTAATATATTTTTAAAAATCTAATCACTTTTAAACTTAAATTAAAAATTTATCTAAAAAGAAATGTTATCTCACAGATTTAAGAAGCTAATACAGTCATATCTTCTACTATGCATTACAATAAATATATAACTATTAAGTTAAAAATGTCACTCATGTACCATCTAAAATTATTTTTAGGTAATCATAAGTTTTCTATTCTCTGGGAAGCTCTGCTATAATGATCTTAATTAACTGGATAAATGGAAATTTTCCTAAAATTGATTTCATAGTGACCAGATTATCCCTTACTGATGTGAAGCACAGAATTACAGTCACTATCAGAACACCTATGTAAAAGACAGGAATAATTCCTCCAGTTCTAGATTGTATCTTCTAGAAAATATCCAAGGGATGTGTATGAGTTAGTGATACTCTTACGTATTAAAATCTGCTCTCATTCAATGCTACATGGATTACATGATGCTGCTATCTGATAAATATGAATAATTTCCTTCTAGAGGGTAGGGACTGTGTCTATTTAACTTGCCTCACACAGCATGCAGCATAACATTATGTTCATTTGGGCACTTAATAAATGCAAGTGGATGATATAATGCATTTGTTAATCACCAATCATCCTGAAAAATAATGATGTACCCACAGCTGATGGGTCCACCCCTGAGTTTTTTTTTATTGAGGGTTGAACATTATTGAGAGGCCTCCACTTAAAAGGAAACACAGTAGAAAATTGTTCAGCTTTTCAACAAAAAGAGGGAGCTTTTATCTTTGATAATTAAATTTCTTTCAAAGCTAAGAATTACCTGAATGTTTATTTTATTTGGAGAATAACAATGTTTATTTAAATAACAATTTAAAGAATTTCATCTAGAAAAGAAAGCAGTTCTTGTCTGTAGTTTTAAACAATCTTTCAAGAAAAATCAGGCGACAGAATTCTTAGCAAGAAAAGTTAGCTGAGGGTTAAGTGGTAGGGAAACAGAGACCCTTGGCTTATCTTTTCACACTACAATTTTGAAATATTTAGAGAAATACCAAAACCAGCCTCATTCCACTTTCCTCTCCATTTCCACGACTCTCCTGCCTCAAATTCTTTGTCAGCTTCTGTGTGGCTATGGATAATCTCCGAGAGTGGAAAGGGCCTTTCTTAAAGTTACTGCCCTGGTCTAGTAATGCAAGAGCTAAAAGAGTAATTGTATTCCAACTAGGAAGTGCTAGAGAGACACAACTCATGTGATTTGATTTTAAAGAAAATTTCCTAGATGTAGCACTTTGGAAAAAAAAATCAGCATGGCCAAAGAAGGTGTGTAGGGGGGTATTGTTTAATAAGCACACAAGAGTATTTAAGGAGCCTTATCATCTAAAATAGGCTGTGAAGTAAATTATAGACTGGCACCACACTGCTATGGGCCTGAAAGATATACCCAAAATAAATTTTAGCATGGTTACTTAATTTACTTTTGAATTTTGTTAGAGAAGCAGTGAAGAGCCGTCTAACTAGGAGCAAAGAGTTAACTGTTATAAACATCTTTCCTGCCTATAAAAATGTATGTTCCTATATTTCTTTTGATTTCACCGTAACCTTGGCTGAAGAGTTGCTAGCTTGTTGAAAAAAAATGATAGGGCATCTATCTGACTGGTAATCTAAATAGAAATTCTTGTCCAAAGGTGACAGGAAACTCTTTGATCAAATGTCCAGACTAAAGGTAATGTAATTATTTGTCTTCCTGTTGAAAATGCCATTCATAATTCAAGATGTTTAGACACTTAACTGGAATGTTTAAGATTAATGAAATAGATTGTATTCCAGAATCCTTAAATTAAACATCTGTAAGGCCATAAGTTTGATTTTTTTGTTGTTGTTTTAAAGACAGAGAAGTTCTATTATAGTATCAAAATGTAAAATAAGGAGGGAGATAAATGGTTTGCAAGAGTAATACTAAAACTGGGTCTATATTTCCTTTCCTAGTGTTTTTTTTTAGAATAGCAAGCACATCAAATAAGACAGATAAAGCAGAGACTTTTATCTTTTAAGTAACAGAAAGTTGAGGTGGATGGCTAAAAATCTTCCAGGTCTAAGACCTCTTGGTAATGGGAGAACTCATGCCCTTTGCCAGTATGCATATACTTTTGCTTTGACATGTCAAAGTTGTTGGAATAATTTCCCTTCCCCACTCTGTGTCTCCTTAGTATTGGACACAAATCTAGCCCTCCTTTATTTTAGCTCACCCTCCTTCTCTGCCTCTTTTTCCTTCTCCCTTCTCCCTTCCTCCTAATGCCCTGGGATTACATCCCTCATTTCAGTGATAGCTTTAGACTATCACCTTAGACTAAACTAAGATAAGCATCCTTTCATACTTATATGCCATGAAAATATATCTATCTAAATTAATATTTAACTTTTTATGTCCTGTGACCATAAATCTCTAAGTATAAAGAGTCTAAATTAAGTTATTATAATTATTATGAATATATTATATAAATGATAAAAACATGGAACATACTACACATTTTGATAAATGAGTGGTAAATATAAAAATAAACTTTTATTGGTGATGTGGCACTTAAATAGGGTATAGAACAATTTCTTCTAATTAGTTTGCATTCATAGATGAGGATTAGTTAATGTATGTCGGGAGGCAGGATACCACGGTAAGATTCAGGATGGGTGAGTGTTCAGGAAAAAGTCTGTTCTCACACCAACACAAAAATAACCAACATAGAAGATTTCTGTGAGTATATGTGTGTGAGGGAGTTTACTCCACCAGCAAGCAGCAGACACCAGCTGGGTATCCTCCAATTTAATTCTGACGCTATCTGCTATACCTGGAGGTAGCATCAGAACTCACAGTCGAAGGTTCAGTCGCGGAGACTACCCATCCCCTTCAGACACCAGTCACAAGTGCAGGCCTCCAGGACTTCTGACTGACAGGCTTGAAGTTGAGGTTCCCACAACTTCCTCTTTAGGTTTGATTAATTTGCTGGAACAGCTCACAGAACTCAGGAAAACACGTTTACTGGTTTATTTGAAAGGTATCACAAAGAATACAAATGAAAAGATGCATAGGGTGATGTATGGGGAAGGAGCCTGAAGCTCCCATTCCCTCCCTAGGGCATGCTGCCCTCTAGGAACCTCCATGTGTTCAGCTCTCTGGAAGCTCTCCAAACCTTGTCCTCTTGGGTTTTTATGGTGGCTTCCATACATAGGCATGATTGATTAAACCACTGGTCATGGTTATCAGCTTGACAGTCAGCCCTTCTACCCTCCCCGGAGGTTGGGGGGTGGGGCTGAAAGGCCCAACCCTCTAATCATGCCTTCGTCCTTCCTGTGATCAACACCATCCTGAAGCTATCAGACAACATTAGTACGAAAAGACAGTACCTTGGAGATTCTAACGATTTTAGGAATTGTATGCCAGGAAACAGAGATAAGACCAAATATATATTTTGCAATATCACAATGAGAATGATGTCTTTCTTTGTAAGGGCAAAATGACTATCATGAAAGGGAATATGAGAAAGAAAAACTTACCTCTGTATCAAAGACACATTTGAGTTAGAGTCTTGAGACATTTTAGGATCTTTACAAAAATGGATTAATTGAAAAAATATCCTTGTTTTTGTGCCACTTGGGTGTATACCCAGGGATAAGCATAAGCCAGTTTGAAGACTGCTAATATGGACAGCATGGGCACTTCTTTGTAGCCATTAACCTAGCCCAAACCTCATGTTCTCATTGGAGACTAAGTACCTTCTTTGACATAAAAGTCCCTGAGCCAAACTGAGCTCACTGTCTGTGAGATGATAATTCCAAGGTGTCTAGAAACAACCAAGAGGCCCCAAGAGTATTCTGGAGAACACAGATTTTCCTTGAGGTATGTCAGGTTTTGGAATCGTGTATGGACCAAATTAATCTAAAGACAATGATCATTTGCTTTAGTGATATTAATCTATTTTAGAGAAATGCATAATATTTAAATCAGTTTTTTAATACTGAATTTGAGAAAATTAGCTTCAAAGTAAAACTATCTGTATAAATTATCTTATTTTCTGACAATTTCTCAGAGAGGATCTCCTTTGCATCCTCCTTGTTCTGATATTTATTATTGTCATTTTCCTTTTTTTTTTATTTGAAACCTTCAGAAAACGAAGAAATTAATAATGAGCCACATCCTGTGATCCAGAACTAATAGCCTTTAACATTTTGGCTTTTTTGCTTTTGTCTTTTCTTTATTTGTATTTTTTAAAAGATGGCATAAATATTATTTTGTATTGGTTTCCTGTGGCTGCTTTACAAAATTACCACAAATTGGGTGACTTAAAACAACAGAAATGTATTCTCTCACAGTTCTGGAGGCCCTTAGTCTGCAGTCAGTCTCCCTGGGCAGAAATCAAGGTGTTGGCAGGGCTGTGCTGCCTCCAGAGGTTCTAGGAATGATTCTGCCCCGCTTCTTCCAGTTTCTAGTGGCCATTGCCGTCCCTTGGCTTGTGTCTATATCACTCCAATCTTCAAGGTCAGCATCTTCAAATCATTCTCTGTTCTATCTTCCCTTTGCCTTCTCCTCTGTACGTCTATGGAGAGTCTCCCTCTACCCCTCTGTTCTAAGAACACTTGCAATTACCTTTAGGATCCATTAAGATAATTCAGGATAATCTCTTCATCTCAGAATCCTTAAATTCATCACATCTGCAAAGTCTTTGCCATATACAGTAACATTTTTAGATCCTGGGATTAGAACCTGGTATCCTTGAGAGTGGGGGCATTTTCAGCTTACCACATATATGAATACATAGTCTATTTAAATTAAAATTTAGAATGTTACAGATAAAACTAAAATCCCATTTGACTTCTCCTAATTTTGGACCTCTCCACATTTTCCAGAGGTCATCACCATGTTTAGTTGCTATCTTTCTAGTACTTTTAAAAGCCTTTTAACCATCTCTCTCTTTCTCTCCCTCTGTGTGTTTGCGTATATAAACATATAGATACACACATATATACGTATATACATAGGTGTGTATGTGTGTGTGTGTGTGTGTGTGTGTGTGTCCAGAGCAAAGAGCAGGTTTGTTTATTGTCCAGTACAATAGATGTCTCTCTATAGTGCAAGGTCAAGTAGGCTTACTGCCAATATATTATGAAAAGATTTGAGTTCCCTAAAATCAGAATTCCACTCCTGTAATGCAACCCACTATGCATACAGACGTCAGTGGCTCTCAGTGTATCACCTTACTGGAATTGGGGCTCAGAGATACAGCACAAATGCTGATCCTCAGTCTGCAGCTGCTATTACTGGGACAAATAAACTGTGCTTTGTCTCTGATTCAGGAGACTCATGTCTTCTACAAGCACCCAGTGAACTGTGGCAGGCTAATTTGTTGGCTTGTAAGCAGGGCAAATTTTCTAGCATTTTGCAGTTCCTGATCACGTATCTACCAAGCTTTTATTTCCAAATTTGAAACTAGTATGTCTAATAACTACAGAAAAATGTTATGTGAGCCCTCCAAGTTAGATTTAAAACAAATTTAGAAAGGGAACTGATTTGTAAAAATAAATCGTATACTAACAACATTTTTCCCCAGACAAGTCTATACTCTTCAACATAAATACACACATAATGAAAAGATCATATAGAAACTTTACAGAAAAAACTCAGAAAAATAAGGAGCAAAATCAGTTACCCATAATATCATCATTGTAAAATAACAACTACTATTAAAATATCTTACACTTAAATCCAGCTTTGGAATTTCTGCATCTGATCCATCTTGCAACATTGTTTTGACAGTGAAACTTTGGCCTTTGTTGGAGAGTGTGGTAGTTGTGTTTTATATCAAGATTGCAAAGGCAAAGACATACCTCAAATATGCTAGATTTTCTTTAACAATGCATAGTATATCTGGAATCTGCTATTTTTATCTTTTTTTGGCCTGGGGTATAATCTTAATCTGTACCTTAAAAAAGGACAAAAGTCTGCTAACAGATTTTTTTTTTAACCTGGTCACATTTGCATTGTTCTAAAATTCTGGGAATTCATGAATAATACATGTTCGCTCTATTAATATCATTCTTGATTTCCTTGGTTCTTAATCCTAATTTTTTTGAAACTCTGTCACCATATCCAAAACCTCACAGATGTTCTATTTTTCCTATTCCCTTGATCAGTTCCATTCTCTCTTTGATACATCTTTAAATTCATTATACATTGCCAAGATATGAAGAGATGTATTTCTTACTTATTGGGAGAAAATCACTATTTTTGGTAAATCATCAATTTGTTAATGTAATCCTGAACCATTAATCTGAAATTCTGCAGTTAAGGAGTCTGAAATAAAAAGAAAATAAAACCAATAATTTTTCACATTGAAGTTGTTGAATAAAGTACGTCACAAAAATAAAATTGATATTATTTAAACAATGGATTCATATTTTTAAAAAGTCTCTAAGCAACCCATACACACACACACACACTTTTTCATTAATTAAATATATACCTATACTTTATATTCTTTTAAAAATAGTCCAAATGATCCCTCACAGTAATACACTGTCAGTGTATTATCCCACTTATAGCATGTTTTCAGAAAGATGAGATGTCACAGATGACACCATGAGTCAATATAAACTCCTTTTTTTAATAAAAAGAGTTCATGAAAAGGAGACGATTTTAAATGTTCTCACCACAAAGAAATGATAAATATTTGAGGTGATGAATATACTAGTGGCCTGATTTGATCCTTCTGCAATGTATACATGTGCTGAAACATCCTATTGTACCCCACAGATATATACAATTATTGTTTGTCAATTAAAAATAAAATAAAAAAACTAATCACAGATGATGAAGCCCACTATGGTCTGAATGTTTTTACCCCCCCTCAAATTTATATGTTGAAACCTAACCCCTAAGTAATGGTATTACAAGGTGGGGCATTTAGGAAGTTCTTAGGTCACGAGAGTTCCACTCACGTGAATGGGATTAGTGCCTTTATAATAGAAGCCTGGGGGAGCTTGTTTGCCCCTTCTGCCAGGTGAGGACACATAGAAGGTGCCATCCATGAGGATGGGCCCTCACCAGAGATCGAATCTGCTGGTGCCTTGATCTTGGACTATGAGGATCTTGATCCTCATAGCTTCCAGGACTGACTGAGAGCAATAATTTTCTGTTGTTTATAAATTTTAAAAAAAGGAGTTCATGACCCTTCAAGGTAGGTGATTTTTATCACTGAAATAAGGAATAGTGAAGCAAATTTTGTTTCAAAACTAAATTTTCATCTGCTTTTACATTTGAATGGAATAACATTTTTCTAACAATAGATTTTTTAAAAAAGAAGCCATCATATAACATGATTAACAATGTTCAAATTAATGTAAAGAATGTGTTCCAAAGAAGGGAATCATTTGGAAGAGACAGAGTTATTTTATCTTTTCTGCAACATCAACAATGGTTGTATGAAATGTATTGTAGGTTTTCCTAGGACTGGCCTTGAGTTAGCCAATCATTTTACTTTCTGGTTGCCAAATAAATTATCATTTGGATTAAAAATCAGTGGTAATAAGATCCTTGGAGGCTTTAAAATAAAATGTGTGTTATGCTTTGTCAGTTAATGTTGCTGTATAGGTCAACTTGTAACCATCAGTTTTTTCCACAATAGCTAAATGTCAGCATTAACCATGGGCCACTATTAAGACTATTTAGAGATTTGGTCACTGTTACTGATTCTACCTTTCTACTTTGTGACTTTTTGACCCTTTCCTTAATGTTACCCTCTTTTTTGTGATAGCTTTTCAGGAAGCTGTTGGATCTGTTCCCCTTCCTCCTTGTTTCCCGTGGCTATGCCGAAAGGTTGCAGTTATATCACTACCCTTTCATTTCTTTGCTGCCTGCTTGGCATGTGGATGAAATATTTCTGCTCTTGGACTGTCTGGAGATTGAACCTTCTTCTCTTCACACAAGCCAAACCCAGCTTCGATGATAGCAACTTGGCCACATGCCAAGGTCTTGCTTTTAGTTATTCTTCCCTGTTTATTTAGTATAAAGAATGTATCACATGTGGCTTATTAGGAAAAAGTTATCAACTGAATAGAGTTAAAGCTGTGATAAATTTTAAAATGTGGCAGTGAAGAATCTGCTCACTGATTAAAACTAGAAAAAAATATCATCATGACTGATAAGTCAGAGGCAGATAATGGAAATGATGGGGTTAGTGATAAGACTCACTAAATAACAAAGGGAAACTTTTCATTTTTACAGCATTTAGAAAAAGCCAATGTGATTCATGCAACAACCCCATGAGCTACATATTTTTATAAACCCTATTTATAATTGGTGGACCTAAGACTTGTCCTAGGAAATATACCTAGTGAGTTGTAGAGAGGGTCTCAAACTTGGCACTTGACATTTTCTATGGCAGCACACCTATCGGAGGAGTAAACAAAAAAGATATAAGTGGAGAAAAAGAAAGGGGAAGATACTCAGGTTTCACCTGATCTCAAAATGTCTTCTTTTTATTTTTTTGCTGGAAATACTATCTTTCACAAATTATTGCTAAAATGTATTTATCTTATTAGGGGATGGAAGGTGGTTTCAGGTTTTTCTATCCATCTGCGTTAGAATGGATTAATTTATTGCAGATTTGACTTCGATTTAGCCATTTTAGGACTAGAGTTTGCTGGAGGTTGAGAACTGAGAAAGTCAACTTTAATGGGAAACAGGAATTTGCCTTGAAGGGGGTTGTGGGGCTATGACCAGGAAGATGGGGTGACAGGAGAGTGGGAGAATTAAAAGGGTGTGAAAAGGAACCCTAGACAAATTTAGACCACTCTCTGCTGTGATAAGGACCAGACAAGAGACCTGGGATGGAAGTAAGTCAAGGCTAGGGTTAGCAAAATAATACTCTGATTCAATTTTCCTTCCTGCCTCGTTCATCTTCTGGTTCTGCTAGATTTTCAGAAAGTCATCGTCAAAAGCTAGAGTTACATATATGGTGGAACACTTCTGTTCATGTCAGTTAAGAGAAAAATCTGTTGCGGTTGAGATTGGCAGGGGTGAACTGAGGTGGTGGAAAGGTCTAGGCAGTAGCCGCCTCTGGTGCTTTGTTCTGTCATTAATGGGAAACAGACATCCGAACACCTCTTGTAAATGCTTGAATTTACCGCAATCAGATATGTTAGGCATTATGATGGTATCCTTTATTCTGTCTTTATACAATGAGTATGCAGGCTCTGTCAAAGAAGGCACCAGCATTTTCACAACATGCTGCACTCTACGAAGACAGTTTCACCCTATGAAGACTCATCCAAATCGAAATTAGCGAGCTGCTTCTTAGGATCCAGCTGGGCATTTTATGTAGGAAAAGAGAATTCTTTTATGAGAATGGCCTCATGTTTGGTGAAGAAATTTTACCTAAAACTGAAATACAATGGAATTACAGATTCTGTTTCAATTTAACAACTTCATGTCCTTTAAAACATGAAAGTTTATTTAAAACCCTGCCCTGTACCTTTCCGAGTAGAATAACCTTTCCACACAAGCTCCTCCTCATTTATTGAGGTTTTTTTCTAGTTAGAAAATTCCCATTCTTTAATGATTTATATTCACTCAATGAAAGATTATGTGAGAATTGGAGATAAAGTCAAACTATAGAATAAAGACCATAAATTTTTGTTAGACAATGCTTAAAATCTATTTTTAGAAAGATTTATGAATTTAAAATAAACAGTCTAAATTTTGGAATACGGTTTTCTCTTAGCTTGTGGTGGACTAGATTATTAATAAGTAGGCCATAATTTATGAGATGGGTCAACTATTGCCAATGTGGGATTGTAATCTGTAGGCAAATAGCTGGAATGATTTGTTTGGATGAATTCAACATATATTTTACCATTTTGCAAATTTGCCCAGCTTGATTGTAAATACTGCTCTCAGAGAATTTACCAAAATCATACATGTTAAGTTTATAGATGATTATTTGCATATGACATTTGCTCCTTAATTGGAGGACACATTTAGACTTTATACTAGCAGTTTATGTTGAGGTGAATAGCACTTCTGTTTTACTGATCCAAGACAAGTGTTTGACAAATGCAAAAACTATTTCTCAACCTTTTTTTTTTTTTTAAACCAGAGGGCAAGTTAATTTAAATACTTTCTGGTACTTAGAAAAGTCATAATTTTCTAGCATCTCAGTCAGGACTCTCTTGGCCCATATTCCATAGTCTCCCTTTAATTGTTGACTTGTATATTCATGTGTAATTTAATCCAGTTCAAATGACTACCAGGGAAAGGCTTCAGGCTATTAGGTAGAGATTACAATTATGTTCTTATTTCCCTTGTAGAAAGGGCCAATTGTGAAGTGCTTCTAGGAAGAATCTATCCCAGTCTCTGTGTTGTGTATGAGGTTGAATTGCTGGGTGATTAGCTGGTTTGCTTTTAAAGGATTCCATAGAAAGTAATATATATCTTATTAACCTTGTCACTTAACTTCTGAACTCGGAAAATTCCGATTTGTCTTGAAAGCAAAAAAGGGTGCTCCTTAAATTTTCAAAAGGTGAGCAAGACAGAAGGTTAAACTTGTCGCTATTTTCTCTTCTGAATACTGTTATTTATTTTTAAGGATTTAAGGATAGTAACACATCATCATGCATTTAAAAGTATTTTAAATGTTTCAAATCAATGCAAGGCAGAGTTGGCAGCAATTCTAATTAATTCAGATTCAGACAAATTCATTAAATCAGAATTTCTGATAGCATACTAGAACATGTTAAATTTTATTTCTAGACTATTTAAATTTTGGGTAATAAATTCACAGTTAAGAGGAAGGCAAAATTTAACCAACTTAAATAATAAAATTTTTTTAAAGCTTTAGCATAGCAATTATAAATATGCAAATTATTTTGCTGAATAAAAGTATTATATATGTTAAGAAGTTGAACAGAGCATCTATTTAGAAATATATTCAAACAATTCTGCTTCATGTATATAAGCAGTAGATTTGCATTCCTTTAAATTTTTCTGAAAGGCTGTTTACTTTTTGAAGCTGTACTCATATAGTCTGCATACCTTTTCGGCCCATGACGAAAAGATATGAAATAATCAGAGAAGGAGGCATCCCAAGAGGCAGAAACATAATGATTAGAAAGCTAGAGGAGATTATTGTCAAAGTTCTCAAAGGAATAAAGTTTCAAGAAGCAGTTCAAGTTAAGTGTTAAATGCAGCAGAAAGGTCCAGTAAAACAAAGACTAAAAAGCTCACATTGCATTTGTCAATTTGGGGTGCATTGGTAACCTTTCTGAAAGCAGTTTGAATAGAATGGTACAGTTGGAAATCAGATTGCTGAGGCTGAAAGACAAAATGGGAAGTGAAAACTTAGAGACAAAGGATCTGGTTCATTTTTCAAGTCCTGATGGTATAGAGAGGAAGTAGGGTGGCCGAGGAAATTACATGGCTAAGGGAGAGTTCTGAGGAAGGAGGGCAATTGAACATGTTTATACATAGAGGGGAAGCCATGGTCAGGGGAGAAGTTAAAAAGGAGAGAGAAGAGAGGTAATCAATAAATATTTCCTTTATTCTATTAGTAAAAATTTAGTTACAACAAGAAGCAACTTATTCTTTGAACTCTGATTAAAGTTCAAAATTAATAAGGAAAAAGAATTTCTAAAAGTTACAAAATTGTATATGGTTCCAAAGTTTATGATGCATGCTTCCCCCCAAACTATTTGAAAAATCCACTCACATCATTCTTTCTCATCAAATTTCATCCAGTTGAGAAGTGCTTCTTATTTTCTATTCTTTGAGAGAGTTACTACGTCTTAAATATTTGATAGAATTCACCAACAGCCATCTGCGATAAGATTTTTCTTTGTGCGAAGATTTTTTTTATTATTCATTTACGATATAGAAAATATATTTGACAAACATAGGACTATTCAAAGTTTTTATCTTCTCAGTGTTGGTAATCTGTGTTTTTCTAGAAATGTATTTATTTATTTAAAATTTCAAATCAATTGGCATAAAATATTTCAATAATTTTTGTTATCCTTAAATACTGTTAGGAACTATAAAATTATTCCTGATATTGGTAATTTGTATGTTTTCTCTTTTTTCTTCTTGGTCAATCTTTTCAGAGACTTATTAATTTTATTAGTCATTTCTAAGAATAAACCTTTGGCTTTGTTGATTGTTTTTTTTTTTTTAACAATGTTTAAAGGATTTTAGCGACTAATCTAAACCTCATACTACCAAGTAAATGCACAGAAATTTTTCCCTTGTATGAAATTACTTAACCTTAGGATTTTTTTTT
>CAUYSK010062787.1:0-17803 GCA_963575035.1 Avahi laniger
GAAGTATCCCAAGAATGGAAAAACAAGCAGCATATGTACTCCCATCAAATCGGTATTAACTAATCAACACTGAAGTGCACATATATTAGTAACATTCACTGGGTATCAGGCAGGTGGGAAGGGTGAGGAGGGGAAGGTATATTCACACCTACTGGGTGCGATGCCCACTGTCTGAGGAATGGATACACTTGAAGCTCTGACTCAGGTAGTGTAAAGGCAATATACATAACCTAAATATTTGTACCCTTGTAATATGCTGGAAAAAAAAAGTCTTATAACATTCTGGTCCGAATCCTGTTTTGGGATGCTACAGCGATGATCTAATGGGCATGCAACCCATTTCCAGACTTTAGTCAGTGGAATGTTCGTATATCAAGACTAACTTCTAAGCCCCTCGGTAGGTAATCCTTTACCTGAGGGGAATGGCACCAGTTCCCACAAATTGGTTCCCCGGGATGAAGTCCAGAAAGAGCACAGGGCCACTCTTCTTGATGGCTATGAACCACAGGTTACTTGAAGAAAGGTTTCTAACCAAAGGATATTCAGTTAGGAAACAGAAAACATTTCCGAATTATATTTTCAACTCTATTTTACTTAGCATGAATTTCTAGGAGCCAGACTTTAAGGCTTCATTATGATTTTCCTTTAAATTCTCAAAGTTTGTCTCAAGTTCTTTTGTTTCTATATACTTTTCCTATCTCCATTTTCTAAACTTCCATTTCTTGTACTAGAAATGTAGATACTGATTAAAGCTAAAGAGCCAATTCTATGCTCTTGGTTTCAGTGTAAACTTTTCTTCCCTGGATTTCATGAATGTAGAAGTTAATAAAAATTTAAAAATATAAATACACATTTTTAATAAGGATCTATTATATAGTAGGCATTGTTCTAGATGGCAGGAATACAAAAGTAAACATATTAAAGTCCTTGTCTTCGTGGGGCCCACGTTCTACTGGAAGGGAAGAAGACGAAAAAGAAGAAAGAAGAGAAATTACAGTAAAGGGACAGACAGTGGCACGCATAAGTTGATAAGGGCAGGAAATCTGTCCTCCGGAGCTTTCTGCTGGCTTGGTGGAGGCTCTGTCGGACCTGCACGACTGTCTGAGGTTCCACGAGTCAGCAGCGCCGCTGCGACGGACTGAGTGTTTGTGTCTTTCCTACTCCAGATTCCTATGCTGAAACCCCTGCTCTCCAGGGTGAGGGTGTCTGAGATCGGGCCTTTGGGGAGGTTCTCAGGTCACGAGAATGGAGCGACGTGATGGAAATAGTGCCTTTACAAGAGGAGACAGGAGAGAGCTTGCTTGCTCTCTCTGCCATGTGAAGACACAGCGAGAAGGCAGCCGCCTGGACACAAAAAGGAGGGCCCTAACCGAGAACCTGACCACGCCGGCACCCCGGTCTCAGACGTTCAGCCTCCAGAACTGCGAGGAATACACGCCAGCTGTTTAAGCCACCCAGTCTATGGCATTTATTATATAATAGCAGTCTGAGCTAAGGCAGCCATTTAATAAGACTTGATAGCAATGCAATTTAAACACGTTATAATATAGAAATTTATTCAACTGATTTACTGAGTAGTCATAACCATTATCAAATCACGCCCAAATTCTATTTAGTTATTAGACTTAAAACATCTAACACAAATGTCTGAAAAGAGCAAAAGGAAATGTGAGAGAGAAAGCAGATTTACATTTCACGTGGATTTTTCTGTACAGGCAGAGAGGAGAGAGAAGGGACACTGTCATTTTTTCCAAGTGGAGGTGGCCCTTCCTCCAGCCTGTGTGTGTTAGGAGGGTGGCTTGACAGCTAATTTTTTCAAAAGAAAACCTCACTGACTAAATGTCTTTTTATAGGGAATTTCTGCACAAAATTTAATTCACCTTGAATTTTATGAAAAGAAAAATTCCTCAAGATACAGCAGATGGCACTTGTGGTGAAGAGGCAGTTGTCTCCATCAATACGTCTTGACTGTCTCTTGTCAGCCACTGGTCCCTCTCCCCAGACCACAGAAACGCCTGGGGAAGGCAAGTCACAACTTTCAAATGTTTGTTTGCATCCTTACCTACAAAATGAGGGCACTGGATACGATGATATTGATCATAAAAGTAACTAACATTTATTGAAAATTTAACTATTTCCTGGTGATGGATCTAAGTTAAGGATCACAACAGGAAAAACAAAAACTATAACAGCATGCACAGCATTTGCTAGTGGAAGGTGCTGTTCAAAGCAGTTTACATACATTAACTTATTAATCTACCTAACGACCCTAGGAAATAGGCGCTATTAGTAAACCTACTTTTACAAATAAAGAAACTGGGGTCCAGAGAGTGTGAGCTACTCTCCTGAGGTCACGGCGGAGGTGGGGGAGTCCAGGTAGTCGGGCTGGAGTGCGTGTGGCTCCCACTTCCCTAATCCTCACAACACCTCCACCTTAAAGATGAAGAAATCAGGTACAGAGAGATCACACGCTTTGTCCAAAGTCATAGGGTAGTAAGCGGTGGTGCTGGCGTTTGGACAGAGGCATTCTGCTCTAAAGCCGGTACTGTCAGCCAGTGTCTGCCACCTCTCCTGGGAATGCCCGACTTCCAGCCCAGTTGGTCCGCGCTGCTGAGAGTCTCTTCCCACCCCAGTGCGGATCATATGTAGGGAGGCTCATACTTTGCAAGTGTATATTGGTGTCCTATAATATGTTTTAAATGCAAAACATTATGTTCTTAAGTCTGATAAGGTAAATCATCAATTTCAGAAGCCTGAAATTTTGTTAAGAAGATCTGTTCTCTGTAGAATTAGCAAGGAAACAAGTCAAGGAAACTGGATAGTCAGTCAAAATTTCTGCGGTGTTTTAGGGGTCACTCATGCATTTCTTTAGGTAAAATCCTTGACATAATGATGTTTGTAACACATTTTAGAAAGTTTGAAACACCGTATCATAGGAACTCCAGTTATGTTCCAAAACTCACGAAGGCACCACAAAAGAAAATAAAAAAAGAAACTTCAGTTATGGCCAGCTAATTGCATCTGGATGGCGCTAAACCGACGGCAGTTAATATTTTAGTGCAGTGAGTGCAACAGTACAGTAATTGGAAAGAGCAAAATCAACAGCATTTGAACTCTTGCTAGCAGTTATTCTATTATGGCAGAAGAGAACAGAAAATGAAGACTTCAGGAAAATGTTTATGTGATAGTTTGTTCATTTTTTAGTTTCGTGGTGAAGTTACCTAGGGGCCTGTTTCCCAGAACACTAACATGTTTCTTCAGATTGGCTAGAAAAAGCATTTGCAACCAAAACGCAATCCTGTTCATCTATGCAGGGGAGGCGCCCCTGCTGCGCCAGCCAAGAAGCTCCTACGTTCTGCCAGAGTAGACAGGCAGAACCGTGCTGAGAGACTGGCGACCACCGCATGACCCCCCCTTGCCTCCTGATGACATGTCCACCCTGCATAGACAGCGCAGGCACACTGATTTCCTCGGCTTTAGCTTTCTCTGACACACAGCATTGCACCCAAAGAGCTTTCTGGGGTGCTGTGCATTTCACTTTCATTCGCACCCTCAGGACAAAGCCACCTGGAAGGTGTCCACGTGCAGTACGTATGGCCCCTTTCCGTAACTTACCTCTTCGTCCTGCCTGGCTGGGCTCGACGGTAAGGGGTCTACGTACGTCCTCATCGTTTTAAGCAGTTTAACACCAAGACACAGACATTTCGGGGAGAAGTGACTCCAAAAGAGTGAGATCACCAATAAGCACGAGCAGTGAGTCCAGGGAGAGCAAAGCCACCAAGATGTGTGAACTTATTCATCACAATTATTTCTTTTTCTAAGAAAGGGATTTCCTTAGTCAAACCTCAAGGGCATCAAATCAAAGAGGCACATTGACACAGCTGGACTGTATTTTCCAGCCAATTGGCCTCCAAAGGAGAATCTAGACAATGTCCTGGCAACTGTTTAACGGAGCAACAACCCATGAAAAGAGAGGGAAAAGATTCTTAGACCGAATTCTGGAAAACAGTGTTCCTTTACTTCTTTGCTCCTGCCTATTTTGGGGGGGACGGTTTGACAGCACTGTCAAAGCCCTGGGGATGTCCTTGGTACTGACCCTGAGAATTCCGAACATTCTATAGACAGAAACAAAAGGAGGTTTCAGTTCAGAGTGTAAGTTTTTTTTTTAAAGACCATGTATTTATAATGAATTATCATAAAAAAAACTCAAACCTAGGCAAATGGCAGAGTATTTGATCAATTTTCTACTGCCAGTTTGACGTAAGTTACATAAGCCTTACCAGGACACTGTAAAATCGCTCTAGATACGGTAATAAAATCATAACTGGAGAAATTTAGTTATATGCCCTGGAAGTTCTCCCAAAATATATATAAAAAGAAATTATAAGAGTGACTATTAACACACAACAAAAAAGCCACAAAATCCAAACCGCATTAAGTCAGAAGCACAGCAACACACACAAGAATCATGTGAAAATGAAAATACAGAAGCACACCAAGGATTTCATGAATTACAGAGAAACAAGATGTGAGAGTGATTGTGTAAAAAGAAAAATGAAAACGAAGACCACGTCTGTAGTTAAGGAAAGGCGTTTCTCACCGTTCTGAACAAAATGGCTGAGCTAAGAGCCTCTGACTGGCTACGCCCATATCCCCTCCTCCTCGTCCTGGGGAGGGGGTGACAGGGGCCACACCCAGAGCAGCATGGGAATGAAAAAGAGTCGGTTAGTATTTAAAACAAACACACAGGCACAACGTAGCAGAAGAGAATTTCTTGACTCTTTTTATGTTAGTTTCTAATTTTCTAGACTATCAAAATTAGTAATTATAGTTGATCCTCCATATTCATGGGTTCCACATCTGTGGATTCAAACAACCATGGATTGAAAATAACAAAAAAAAAATAACGAAGCATTTATACTGTATTAAGTATTATAAGTAATCTAGACATGATTTAAGGTATAGCGGATGATGCACGTAGGTTATATGAAAATGCTACACCATCTTATATAAAGGACTTGAGCATCCTTGGATTTTGGTATCTGCATGGGGCAGAAGTGTTCTAGAACCAGTCCCCCCAGATACGGAGGAACTGTAGTTTGTCATGATACTTCTATTCCTCCTGCCTTTCCAAGATGCGATCACTATTTCAGGGCTAATCTAGACAGAATTGTCAAGTTGGAAGCTTTTCTGTTTTACCTTTTACTCCACCTCTGTTTGCTTCCTCCTACCTCAGACATCCAATTCCCTCGATCTATTATCAAATCCTATTTCCAGGAATGGATCTGACATGCACCTAACAGACACTGGCGTAAGTTTAATTTCAGGTATCGGGAAGCAGGTGGAGAAAACAAAGTGACTTCTTGGGAGGGAAAGATTTCTGACACCAGGCAGACAGCTCTCCACTTTGCCTACATTGAAGGCTGATATTTTTTTCCAACTCTAAAATACAAGGCTTGCTCCACTGGCTTAGTAAATATCATCATACTAGGACTATACCTTCTGAATCTTGGAAATAATAGCAATCTGAGTATCACTGCTGCTTTTGTCTGCACTGTTTCTGCTGCTGCTCCTTAGACAATGCCACAGCTATTATTTAGTGGAGATGTTTAGCGGGAAGTTTCCTTGACTCTTTAGTCATATGGATGTAATTATCTGCTTTTTTCCCTTAGCTATGTATTTTAAGACTGGGTGTGATGGAGATGTTGAAATCTGATTTTTGGCAATGGGATACGAGGTAATCTGTTCACCACTCTCCCCATCCATCACTTTGAAGATCTTGGGAGAGTTCCCTTCTTCCAAAAATCTAGAATTGAATATGGTTCCCTTCAGACTCATCAATGTCTCTCTTGCATTGATGAGAAGTTGAAAGCAACACTTTTCCTTGGGAATGACATGTTGGAGGGATCTCCAAGAAAAGGGAGTGAAGAAATTAAGTTTAAATCTTCCCTTTTAAGAGGTGATGAGCACAGGTTTAATAATATGCAATTAAACAGAAGCATCCTCTACACTGAGTTGTGCCTCACTGAGCTGGCAAGAAAGGTTTTTTTTTCTAATAAGGCACTGTTTCTTTAAAAAAGAAAGGCCACATAGTTACACATTAGCATGTATCTCTGAGAAGGTGAATTTCTTTTCTCAACCTAATTCAAGGATTCTTTATCATTCTCAAGTATTTCAAGTATTTGCTCTTAAAATATTCAGAATCATCAACTTCCTATACAGAAACTGAGCCTGTATTTTAAAAAAAAGGAATGAAGGCGTTTTCAGAAATTGACTTATTAATAGCTATTTAGTGTTCTTCTAACTTACATCCCAGAATTTGCAATATGCTTGCAAAAAATACATTAAAATATAAGTACACTTCTTTTTTTTTAATAAAACATTTAAGAACAGTCTTACCTGGTCTGGGGAGGGCTTATGATTTGTCTGATTGGGATGGGAAGATTTGAAGTGGTCATCCTCATAGTTGTCGGCCATTAGCTTCATTCGGTTTTGTGTCTAAAAAAAAGTTATTCACAAGGTTAAGTTCAGATAACATTTCTACAACACACTGTAAAGTACCAACTACTTTAACAATTTCTTAGGAAGGGATAAAACTAATTCTCTCTGCAATAAAATAAATTACGCGGGATTTCTGAGGATATCGGAAAGAGTTTAAACACTGCTATAGCCTGAATTGCGTCCCCCCCAAAATTCATATGTAGACGCCCCAACCCCCAACGCCACTGTATCTGGAGAGAGGGTATTTAGGAGGTAATTAGGGTTAAATGAGATCCTAAGAGGGGGACCCTAATCTGGTAGGACTGTGGCTTTGTAAGACAAGGAAGAGAGAGTGAGCTCTACTTCTCTGCCGTTTGATAACCCAGCAAGACGGCGGCCTCCGCAAGGCAGGAAGAGCCCTCAGCAGGACTGAACTGGCCAGCACCTTGATCTTGGATTTCCCAGCCTTGCAGTTCCCAGACCATGAGAAAGTTTAAGCCACCCAGTCTACGGCATTTGGTGATGCCTGTTCCAGCTAAGACAGGCAAGTAAACTGATTCAGGAATTTTGGGGGGACAGGCAATGTGTCCCAACCAAGCACTTCATGCTGTGTTTATTTTTATATTTTTAAATAAAGACTGGATTATACTACACATAAGACTCTGTAACTTTATTTTTTCACTTTATGATATATAGGACCCATCTTCCTATGTTACTATCATATGAGTCTACTGACCCTTTTAAACAACTAGCCATTATTGTGGATGTTATATAACATACAGACAATAAATTCGTTATCATTATTTGTAAACAAGATGATTATAGGTTTAGAAAATTCAAGAGAATCAATTGAAAAAATATGATAATTTATTACAGAGTTCAGTAAAGTGATTAGACAGAAGTTGCACATGTAATATTCAATAACTTGTGTTTATATTATCAACAAACAATTTAGGTTGTGAAAATAGGTAAAAGGTAAGATATACAACTATATGTACTCATAATAATTAAAAAAGAAAATAAGAAAAGAAGTATAAGGTTCTGAAATCCTTGTCCTCAATCCTAAACCAGAAGAGGATTATTATCCCACTGCCTTTTCTCTATCTTTACCAAAAAGGAGGACTGGATTGGTGATGCTGTGTGGTTGGTTAATTAAGCCCTGAATAAATGAATACTATAGTGAACATTTTTTGAGAATTCACTCTGCAGAGTAAGCAATTCAGAAAATTAAGGGTACAGTAGGCATAAAATCAAACAGCAATATATGTCACACTAATAAAATATTATTAAAACTTGAAGTTTTAAAGCATTAAAAATAAACTTGCTCAAACTGTATGATTTTAAAATGTTTACTATAGATAATATGAAGAACAAAGTATAAAAAAAAAAGAAAAATCATCTGTAATCCGTTTTAGTGACAATCACTATTAATATTTAGGTGTATCCATTCAGTCCCCTCCCCGGGAACATAAAAAGTGGCATGCTCTCCTGATTTATTCTATTTCTTCTCTATTTCAGTCACGCTATGGTATTTTAGAAATTACTATATCTTATAGTATATTTTCATATCCAGTAGGACATGCTGTCTTTTCTCTCCACCAATTTGTCAAAATTTGATTGGTTATCTTTAGGCACATTTTCTTTCCTAGATGAATTAAAAACATTTTGTCATCAACACATAAGTGCATATATAAGAATAACATCTATTAGATATTGGGCGGGGGGGAGGGAGGAGGGACGGGTATATGCATACACAAAGAGTGCATTGCGCACCACGCGATAGGATGGACATATTTGAAACCTGGACTGAGGGGGGGAGGGGGGGCAAGGGCAACACACATAACCTAAACATCTGTACCCCCATATTATGTTGAAATAAAAAAAAAACAAAAAAAAAACATTTTGTCTAGTTCCCCAAAAAAATTACAAATGGGAGGCAGAGGTGGGAGGACTGCTTGAGGTCAGGAGTTCAAGAACAGCCTGAGCAACAGCAAGACCTCATTTCTAGAAAAAATAAAAAAAATTAGCTGGATGCGGTGCCGTGCGCCTGCAGTCCCAGCTACAGCTTATGTGATACGTTCAGAGAAGACTTGCTTCCATCCCTGTCTCCTCTACCTGTTTCCTCCTTTCTTTTTCAGGTAACTTTTTTATTTATCCTTCAATTGTTTCTTCTTGCAATTACTGGCAAACACACAATTATGCAGGTTGTCCCCTTTTCTTACATAAACAGTGTATTAAATATATTATTCTACATCTTGCTTTTTCATTTAACAGTACATTCTAGAAATCAGTCCTATCAATAGAGATCTTTCTCATGCCTTTCTACAGCTGTTGGATATACTCTAATTGACACCAAATATCCCAATCTGTTGCTATTACAAATGTTATGGAAATGAATTATCTTGTGTATATGTTATTTTGTATTTTTAAAGATATATCTTTGGGATGAATTCCTGTAAGTGATGCTTCTTGGTCAAAAAGTCAACGCACAGACAAGTAATTTTACTAGTTACTTTCAAATTCCCTCTATAGGAGGTTGACATTCTGTATTTCCACCTGTAGAGTACTGGAGTTCCCAGGGTTGCAGCCTTGTTGACTGAGGATGTTATTAAACTCTTGATTTTGGCCAAATAGCATCTTAGTTTGCCTTTATCTTATTACGAATGAGGCTAAGCATCTTTTCACGTGTTTAAGGACCATCTACATTTCTTTCCCTGTGATCTTCTTGGGTAGGAACTTCCCATATCAAGTAGTAATATAAATCTGTGGTCTAAACTTGAAGAAGGTACAGGCTTCAGAATTTTGGTTTCTTAGAGCAGACTCTGGGCTCCTTCCCAGGGTTACAATAGAGAAAAGCTTCTTTCTCATCTCCCCGTGGCAGAAGGTTGACTGAACTAGTCTTGTTTTCCTTCCCCTATATTGCAACCCTCGACTGTCCTATCTTCAGCAAGGTTCAGTCCCAACTGCCCACCCCGTGTGAGCCTAACGCCTCACCTCCTCTCTGGGTGTGGGCAGCACAACCCAAGCTCCTGGTCACACGCGGTCTCATCGCTCCCAGGGCGGCTGCGGCACCAGCTCACACAGCTCACCTCTGTCTTTCATCCCCCTCCAAAGATTTCCCTTTCTCTCACAAGAGCTCAACCGCACATGACAGATTTTGAGAGGTGGTTAAAGTCTATCCAGCATCTTAAGGTTTGGAACAAAAGAGTTTTCAGTGCCAAGTGCAACCTCTGGCAGGTTCCAGTAACCTGTTTTACTTATCTTTTCTTCCAACAGATTGTGGGTTTCGCAGCGCTGGGACAGAGTCTATTTCACCTTTCTGTCAGCTCAGTACCTGGTAAGATTGCCAGCAAGATAACAGCCTTATTGTTTGTTGAATTCAAGGATCAGTTTCCACGGCTGGTACAGAATGATGATAGGTTCATAGATCCCATCCTTCCTACCATTAAGGAATATATTTTATTATTTTCCAGCAATGAGCTTCATTTTTTGAAAGCTTTTTCCATCAAACTTCCTTTATTAAACAATTCACTTTTATATTTGTATTAGTTAAAAATAGCTATACTTACTCATCAGAATTTAAAATCTACAATGAATTGTCTTAGTTGAAAGCAAAGAAAATACACATTTTAACTAGGTAGCACAGTTTTATCCCAGATGAAGACAATTTCTGTTGTTTACGCTAGTTTCAAAACAGAGCCCGGATCCAGGGATTGCAGCTCACAAGCCGCTGCCAAGTCCTCTCTTTGTTTCCTCACACGAGTCGATGCATCGTGAAAAGGAAAATGTTTGATTACAGATACTCATTTATTTATTTTAGGACTCTGGATTTTTTTTAAAGCTTCATGTAATTCTCCCCTCTTATCTCAGAGTATTCTTGGACACATCACCATTTATGGCATTAAACTCACAAAATGTCTGTCCTTTCAACAAATCTGTATTTCCCACCAAAACTCTACTTGGTAGAAAGCAAAGAAAAAACCAAATGGACACCAGACTGCCCACCTGCTCCTTCCTGTGCACCTGGTCTCTTCTATCTCACGATGACCGCTCGGCTGGTGTGGGATTCCTGGCTTCCCTAACACAGAGACACAGATGCTGCCAGGAGGACTTACAGACACAGTTAACGGATCTCACCGAGCTGAGACACTCCCTCTCAGCTGCCGGAGAGAATGTGTTAATCTCAATGGTCGATCCCGATTACCGTGTATATTTAGCACTTTCCAATATGCCTTGCAGACTTTCACTTTGAACTCTGGAGGAAAGCAGTCTCATTTACTTTCTTCAAATACTTCTTAACAAGAGGATAAAGACATTCAGCATTTTTAAATTGAAAAAAAAATTTCACAACAATTTCTATTCCACTCCTAATTTTTGAGAGGGGTCTGCCCTATTTTCTGGCAAGGCTGTGGTCCAGAATTGCAGCATATCCCAGTGAGAAAGTCAGAGTCAGATGTGCAAAGCCATTCCTAACATTCGGTCATGAACTTAAGTTCCAGGACTGAAATATCCGGTAGGCCAACTTGCCTCTACTGACCCAATGTAGCATCTGAAATAAGAATGTTCGAAACCAAAGTGTGATTGAAAATACATTCCTGATCACGTCCACACCTGAAGTACATACTTCCCCATCTCCCTGCAACAAACTTCAAGTAATCCAATTCTGGTTTCAGTGTCATAAGTATCATTTCTCCCAGCTGTATCTGTTGAGGAACCAGAATGTTTAAGGGGAATATTAGCTGGATCCAGTGAGACACACCACCCTATCTAAAGAAAAGAAGAAAATGTAGCCAAGTGTTTTCTGTTATTCTAGAAATCAGCAAACAAGGGCCAGAATCTGAGAGCATCTGTAACAGTCTGTCTGTGGTTCGGACTACATGAGTGGCTGGGTATACACTAAAACTTTATAGAAACAGAGGTCATGAAAAAAAGCAATAACACTAAATTTCTTCACACCTAACAGAAAGCACAGACAATTTTTTGTGATCTTAAATGGTGTTAGATGCAAGTTAAAAAAATTATTTTCTCAAGGACAGTGGCACAAATTGCACCCCAATCCAACTATTCAGCATTGCAAAGTAGAAGAGTTCAGTATTTGCCCTTCAAATAAAAGTATGACTGTTTCCTTAGTGAACATTCAGAAATTAAATTCTTTAATGCTTTTCATTAAAAAAAAATTCTGCTTGAGGAAAAGCTAAGCAGGCAAAGGGGTGATCTTCAAGAATTCTAAGCACTTTAACCACACCCCCCCAAATGTATACACGTGCTTTCTATAAAGAACAAAAAAGCACTTTAGATTGTAAGAATAAAAGTTCTTAAAAGTAAGAAGTTCTGAGGAAATTTTACCTTTTCTTTTCATAAAATCATGGTTCATGTGTGGGAAAGAATAGAATTGACTCGAAATATAACCCGACCATAAATTGTACATTCACGTGCATATACAGCGAAGTAGGTTGAAATAAACCCAGGGGACATGAAAGCATTTAGATTCTTTCTGTAAACCATTCAAAGTGAAAGCAAACGACAAAAGGCCAAATTATTCTGCAATACAAGCTTTTCCTCCTGTTCGACAATTCATTATGAAAGGATTTCTCTGCATATATGTGTTTGCACAAACTGATATATGTGGTAACTTCTAAAATTTTCACACAATAACCAGTGAATTCTTTTTGTAGAGTTGAGCAAAATGGTTTTTAGTCTTTTGTGTAGAAGGAAAAAAAAAACCCTGCCATTTATTAAAATCAGGCCTTTCTTAAAAAAAGCTTAAATTATAGAAAAGTGCCTTAAATGATCTCATCTATTTATGGTCGTTGAAATAATTCCACTCATCATTTGATAAATCCAAGTATTCAAAAAACTTTGATTTCTAGAAATATGTATGTATCATGTATACAGGTACTTTTGACTTTCTTTCCAGTTTTTTGGTTCAGAAAAAGTCCTTCTTTGTCCTACATATATCTCCTTTCCATTTAGATTAATGATAATAAATGTTAATTTTATTAATATTAACTCAGTAATTGAGTAATTTTTACTTTTATCAATTTGAAAAATTAAACTAATTTTTAAATTTACTGACTTATTCAATATTAATGGACAGTTGGTATTTACTGTATCATCGATTTAAAAAAATTCTTAGTTTATGTCACTGTGGGTCACACTGTCCTAGAAATATAGAGTACTAGCTAATGATATCAAGAGGCAGGTTTATTACTAAACAGCTGACTTTTCTCTGTTGAGATGTTTGTCACAAGCAAATTACTAATCATAACATATCAATATTTACTACTATTATTAGAAGGGAATAATTTACCAAAGAAAATGAAGTTTTAAACCAAATGTCTATTGGTATTTTGAAGTATAATTTACTTGAAATTGATAGGATTTAGCCAGAATTTTTTTCTTTAATGAATGTTTCCTGGGCTTACATTTACTTTACCTCTTCAGAGTATTAGTGTAGCATTTATACCTCCCATCATTCTTGTTTCCAGAAACAGAGCTTTATTAATGTATATGCCAAAACAGTAAAATGGCTATGCGGTACATAACATCACGATCTCCTATGGTATATCGTGCCATAAATGCTTAAAGCATTTTCAACACATGTAAGATGTGGAAAAAAGGTCTTAAAAGCCCAGAACCTCATAAAAGCTTCTAGCAAATTATATCCCATAGAGCCAATTCTGAAATCAGTTAATAAATAGGCTGTATAGAGGGCACATACTCATTGAGTTATACTCTATAAGGATGAAAAGAATGGCGCATGTTAATATTTTAATACAAGTGTCAGGAAGCAGTAAAAAGTAAATATAACGTGACTATATTCTCTTGGGTAAGCTCTTCATTTTCACGCTTTTAACCACCACTTCTGTTTTGATGACTCCAAAATGAACATTTCTAGTTTTCACCTTTATCTGGTGTATCACAATTCTCTAGCAATTGCCTTGACATACCTGCCTGCATATACACCAGATACCTCAAATTCATCTCTCCTAAAAAGGAGCATGCCATCTACCCTCTTCCACATATGGTCTTCTTTCTGGATTACTCATTCTCACTAGTGAGACCACTTCCACTTCCTCACTCAAACCAGACATCCGATTCTGGCCAGTGGCCCATGGGTAGAGTGACCTCAGGGCCCAAGCATGGAAGAAACAGCACGAAACCCTCTGGCTATTTCCTTCTGTGCCGCAGTGGCCAAGAAGGCCTCGTACTGAAAGAACTAACCTAGAAGACTGTAAGTAGAGCTGGATCACTGAACTGCTGCACGGAGGGCAACTGCCTCTTGGAATGAGCAAGGCGGGCAGCGGACTCTGCATAGCCGAGAATGAAACGTTTGCGGTGTTAAACCGCCGAGAGCAGGAGGTGCTTGATGCTCCGCAACAGCCCGGTGTGTACGCTGCCTCTCCGTCTCCACGGCTCTGTGCTCCCGTCCTCGTCATTGCATATTTGGATAACTGGAACAGATTCTTAAACAGTCTCCTGGTTTTTAATCTTAACACCCTCTTTTCAATCCAGGCCCCTGAAACTTTCCTCCATTAACAGCTGAGTGATTTATCTATAACAGAAAACTCTGAAAACATCCGTGAGACTAACAGCCTCTCCGGGGCTCGGCTCGGCACCGCGCACAGGCTCAAGCCCAGACGAAGCCCAGCCCTGCCGGCGCGAGGCCCCGCGAGCAGTGCGCCCGGTGGTGACCAACCTCTCCCCGCTCCCTGTCCCCTGGCGCTTCGCGCTTCAGCACCCCGGCCACGCTGATCCCCTGGCCTGAGAAGCCTCCTTCTCTAGCTTTTCCGTGAGGCCAACTCTTAGCAGTCTTTCAGTCGTCCCCTTTCTCAGAAAGTATTATTTGATCTCTTCTGCCCCCAGGCGGTCTTAAGAATGCCTTCTTCGCACACACCTATCAACAGATGCTGCCACTACACAGAAATGATTCGTCTCCCTTTCTCCTTCATATGGAGGGGATCCTAACACGCTCAAGGGCACCGAGTCCGTCTCACTCATCTCTGCATTTCTACATCCAGAAAAATGCCTGGCACAAAATGTTAGTTAAACTGAATTCCTGCCCCTTTGCAGAATAAACCAGAGGCAAAATAAAATTCAGAATATAGGTATTAACAATAACATGCTTTTTAACCCGTTCTAATTACATATTACAGAACCCTAAATATACAGGAGAGTGGAATGGTTACTGTGAAGGACGCAAGAAGCTGTACCGCCCACGCCCATACATTAGTTTCCTACAGCCGCCTTCGCAAATTATCGCAAACTTGGTGGCTTAAACAACAAACACAGCTTAAACTTCTTATCACAGTTCTGGAGGCTCAAATCCAGCAGTGAGGCGTTGGCAGGGCCACCTTCACCGTGGAAACTCCAGGGGACGAGCCTTTTGCTCTGGGGGCTGTGGACATTCCAGCTCATTCCACGCACTCCCAATCTCTGCCTCTGCCTTCACTTCATCCTATCCCGTCCTCCCCTGTCTCTCATAAGGGCTTGTCACTGGGTTTAGGGCCCACCTACATAATCCAGAATGATCTCATCTTGAGATCCTTAATTCCATCTGCAAAGACCTTTTTCCAGATAAGGTCATATTCACAGGTTCTAGGATTTGGAAGTGGACATATGTTTTCGGGGCCACCATTCAACCCACTACAGTCTGCCTTCTAGTCCTCTCAAGTTCCTGTCTGTCCCATACGCAAAATATATTCACTTCATCCCAATATCTCCAAAGTTTTAATCCATTACAGCATTAACTCTAAGTCTAATATCTTATCTAAATATCGTCAGCTCAAAAGTCCCAAATTTCATCATCTAATTCATCTGAACCAGGTATGAGGGGGAATGGTACAATCCCTCCGGGGCAAAATTCTTCTCCATCTGTAGCTATGTGAAACTGGAAAACAAGTTATCAGCTTCTAAAACACAATGACGGGACAGGTATAGGACAGACATTCCCATTCCAAAGGGGAGAAATTGGAAGGAATAAAGGGGCCATCGGTGCCAAACAAGTTTAAAATTCAGCACAATAAATTCCACTGGGTTTCAAGGCCTGAGAATCATCCTCTGCGGCTCATGGCTCTGCCCTTTGCCTGTGGTGGCGCCACTGGCCTCTGCCTCTGGGCTTCAACGGCTCTGTCTGCGTAAAATCTTAAATGTGAAGTCTTCGTGTTAAGATAAAACTAACTCACACGCTTAGAATCCAGGGGAGTAGTTGCTCTTGCAGGAATAAACAGGGGTGAAGAGGGAGCACGAAAAGTTGGTAATACTCTGCTCCTTGGATGTGGATGCTGGTGACAAGGTGTGTTCCCTTGCGAAATGTCACTGACACGTATGCTTATGATATGTATACTTTTCTAAGTGGATGTTGTATTTCAATAAAAAATTTTTAAAAAAAGACTGTATCATAAGAAGGTTTAAGCAATGGAGGAAATGATCTCTGAACAAGGAGAATCACTTCCTCCAATTACGGCTCATGTGTTTCCTTTTCCTACAGTTGTAACATTACGGTGATGAAAAGGAGGGTGCTTATGTTCCGGCTGATCTTACCAGCTGACATAAAAGTGAGAGAAACTCAGTCTCATGTCAAAGGATGCATTAAAAGAAATAGTCATTTTAGTACACAGCTAGAAGAACAGCTGTGAGTCCGCTGCTGGTAATTTCATCTGCCATTCAGGACGACAGTCCAGGCTTAGGAAATACTGCTGTGACCACTGTCTTGATGGCTAAATACAGAGTTCTAGATGGCAATCAGCTAACCTAGAACCAGCCTTAAAAACTGGTTTTCTACAGCATCTAGTTCTTCCTGGCTATTGTTTCTAAATAATAAGGCAGATAGGGAGGCAGTTGTGAGGAAAACTATTGCAAAAGAGAAGTTGGGTTAAGAATCTTCCATTTAGCAGAGACTGAAATTAAGAAATGTTGGACTCCACAGACTGGAGAGATGACGCAGCCGTGTCCTTCCACTGGATTCAGGCCAGTGACTGAGAACCAGTGAAGGGTGAACGAGGCTTCTGAGTGTGTTTGACAGCGTGGGTCTCACTAGACAGTTTGGTATTGGCTTTTGGTCTGCAATTTGGGCATGCTTGCGAAGTGCACATGTATATTTAAACATAGAACTATCCATTTAATCTCTTTGTATATGTCTGATAAATCAGCCAGTTAAAAGCAAAGTAGGCCCAGAATGTACATGTTCAAAGTTATTTTCAGAGAACCCACAATTCTAGATTTGACGATTAATAGGCTGCATTTTATACAAGTCCAAGAAAAATATCATATCCAATTCAGAATTCTCTACTCAGGAACAAGGTTGGCAATACCATGAACTTTATTTTAAGCATTCTCTACCTTGAAAACCAACTATCACAAATACTGCTTTAGTATTAAAGCGCAATGATTTATTTATTTAAATTCTTAACTTTTGAGACATAAGGGGAAAAAATCTTCAGCCGTAGGTATGACAGATGTTCCTTCTTTGACAGTCACTATTTTCTAGAAACTTTTCAACAACAGCTTTCCAATCTTTCATTTCAATGAGCTTTTCTTAAGAATGCAAATTAATTGATTCTTTAAATTAAAAAAAAATGCGGTAGCCAAAGCTATCTTAATAAATGCTGTATAATATTTTGGGACCAGATTTGTATATATCTGTCTCCATATGTCAGTAATAGTATTTTAATAATAGAATTATTTCTGATGGTAATTTAGGGTTATTAGCACATGGGTTTTCACACTTAGCTGCTTAAAAATCAGCTCATCCAGCACAATTCACAATTGCAAAGATGTGGAAACAACCCAAGTGTCCACCAATACATGAGTGGATTAATAAAATGTGGTATATGTATACCATAGAGTACTATTCAGCTTTAAGAAACAATGGTGATATAGCACCTCTTGTATTCTCCTGGATAGAGCTGGAACGCATTCTACTAAGTGAAGTATCCCAAGAATGGAAAAACAAGCACCCCATGTACTCACCGTCGAATTGGTATTAACTGATCAACACATAAGTGCACATATAGGAATAACATCTATTGGATGTTGAGCAGGGGGAAGGGGGAGGAGGAGGAGGGGCGGGTATTTGCATACACAAAGAGTGCGATGCGCACCATCCACGGGATGGGCACACTTGAAACTCGGACTTGGGGGGGAGTGGGGAGGCAAGGGCAACATCATAACCTAAACATCTGTACCCCCATTATATGCTCAAATAAAAAAAAATCAGCTTATCATTTTACCCTCTACTGTGACTTATAGCTGTTCATTAATCTAGTCAATAATTTCTAAGATAATTGTTGAAATAAGACATCCTTTTTTTTTCTTTTTTGAG
>CAUYSK010062788.1:0-26367 GCA_963575035.1 Avahi laniger
AATTGGTATTAACGGATCAACACATAAGTGCATATATAAGAATTACATCTATTAGATATTGGGCAGGGGGGAGGGGGGAGGAGGGAGGAGGGGACGGGTATATGTGTACACAAAGAGTGCAATGTGCACCACGCAATGGGATGGACATCTTTGAAACCTGGACTGAGGGGGGGAGGGGGGGCAAGGGCAACACACGTAACCTAAACATCTGTACCCTCATATTATGCTGAAATAAAAAAAAAAACAAACAAACAAAAAAAAAGAAATGCAAAGCTGGAGCATCCAAAGGTGTATGACTTGAAGAAAATGATTCAACTGGGGGACAACACAGAATACACTGTAGTTAAATAGATAAAAATGCCTTTATTTCTAAAATGTAGCTTAACTTACACCCACAGTGTGCTAAGCCAGTTTTGGAATTCATCCTGCAGCAGAATAAAACTGGGCCAAACTAGGAGCAATCAGGGCTCCTGGTCCCAGGCATCAAGATGTCGCTCTTCCAGCAACTCAATCTATAGAGTTTTTCTTCAGCTGTTTTTTGTGATGTGCGGAGAGTCGTTTTGGATTCTTCTGTACGACAGAGAGGTCCGACCTTGAGGAAGACCGGTAGCCCACGTCCTCTGCTTTTATGGGCTTAATGATATGGCCTGCCCTGGTGACAATCTTGGGAGTGGTCAGTTTTTGGAAGGCCCTCTGGGTGTTCCACGTAGATCCTATAGGGGTCTGGATGGTCCTTTCAAATTGCCAATGGTGGGTGAATGGGTATGGGAGCACTCGCACCTGGAAAGGAAGGGAGAGTGATTTGGTGTGAGCCAGGCCTAGGGTGCAGTTATATACTCTAATGGCAACTCCAGTCAGGTACTGTTTTGGTTGAGGCCATGGTCCTACAAGATGACTGCCAGTGAGTGAAGCTACGGAGACATCAAGACATCCTAGTGCTCCCATCTAACCTTTGCTCCCATCTAACCTTAGGAGTCCCAATCTGCTTGAGGACATTTAGGAGTAAAGGGGCCTAAGTTAATTAGCTCAGGAACCCCCTGGGTTTACCTAACAATTTGGGATTAAAAAACCACCCTGACAAAGCCCCTGTCTAGCTACAGTAGCTCCAAGGCTGCTGTGCCAGACTGACTTTTCCTATTTAACACCATGACTGCAGAAAGCACCCAGGCCTTTGGGCATCCCTGTGGATTTTATGACCCTTCTACCCTCTTCATTTTCCCAATCCCTTCCTAACCTCTCCTTGATACATATGATTGGCGTTTTAAGGAACCCAAAGATACGCTCCGAATCCTGAACTCTACCAAGTTGTCATGCTTAGCTTCATCCTCTTTTGGCATCACAGAATGCAGAGCCGGAAGACCCCAGATATTGGCAATGGTCATCTCCCTTGGCCTCAAGATTTGGTTTAGAAAAGGGAAGTGATTTACGTAAGTAAATTAGGAGCAGCATGGGAGAACAGAACCTAGGGCTCCTGTTTCCTTGCCTGGCACTCTTCTGTACTCCACTACATTGCCACCTTCCGACATTTAAACAATCTTTAAACAGTTCCCCAATGGCCAAAGGAGGAAAAACACATAAGGAAAAATAAATGGGCGGGGGGAGTTAAAATCAGTAGTTTTTGGAGATATTCAATGGAACACTCAAGAGAAGCTGAGTACTATCTGGTGGTCCTGGTAGTAGTGAAGGAAACAGATTCTCTTTAGGTTAAGGTAATGTCTTATTTGGGTTGATGGCTAGATCAATGCATGTCATCCAGGGGAAGAGAAAAAACCCCACCTGGTCAAAGTATTTAGTCTCAGGAGTTTCCCTACCACCCCACTTTGAAGCACTTTATTCTACTGAATATTGGAACCTGCAACATATGACTTATTAAAAAGATGAAGAAAATAAAGGGAGAGTTTTGAAAAACTGTTAGTTTGCTGTGACTGTATTAAAGAACTAATAGATAAGACTCCTGAAAGGGAAGGGTGATCTTTATTGAGGTCCACACTCTACCTACCACCTGGAATCCTGGCCTGTCAAAGCACCTTTTCCCCTTTCCCTTATCCCCTGCCAGTGCAACTGCCTATTTTCTAGTTATATACCCTCAATTGGGACTGCAGTGGTTATAGCTCAATTTCTGCAGTGATCGGTTCACAAAGTAAGATCAAACAGAGTATTATGGTTATTGAAATGTATATTTTTTTCACCTCTGTTCTGTACCCATTAAATAGTTCTTTTTTTCTTTCCAATATTATACTGGCTGGGGAGAGATCTCAGAATAGAAGGAAACATAAAGGTCTAGTCTAATCTCATTCTTGAGTCCCCTTACACATGCTCAAACCCCAGAGCAGCCCTGAATCCTGCCTCTCCTCTAACTTCTACTTTATGTGACTCCACTTAACAGCCTTATATATACTTGAAGACCATGATCGTGCTCAAATTTTCTTTTCTATTATAAACATCCCCAGCTTATTATCAAATGACACAATTTAAAATCCTTCCACTCTCCAGAACAAGTACCACTTTGTCTTCATTTTTCCTAAGATGTAGCTCAAATCTTATAGCCCCTGTTTGAGCATTACCTTGACTATAAATACAAGCCTGCAGAATAGTGATTCTTAATGTGGTAAGAGCCAATTGCACCAGAATCATCTGGTGCACTAGTTGAAAATGCAGATTTGGGAGCCTTACTATTGTTGCAAATATTATCCTTTAAGTCTAAACCTTCTTCCCAGTCGGTAATTAAAACAACATAGCCTATCTGGAATTATTAATCTCACAGCCAGTGAAAACAACAGATTTGATTCTGTGGTCAAGATCGCTCATCCCTCTTGACCACAGATCACTAGAATACTCCTTTCAAGCAAGAGAGCCAGGAGGTAAAGAGAGTAGGCAGCTAAAGAGCTAAGTCCTCACCTGATGAGCTGCTGCATGGATGTTGCGCTTCTCATTGATAATCACATTTGGCAAATTCTTGTCTTTTCTTGGAGGACCCTCAGGGGCTTTTATGAGAAACCTGGAAAGCAAAACAGCAGGATGTCTGACTAGAAGCATTAAGGACTTAATCAAAAGGGCAGGGAGGACACTTAGGGCGAGGTGGGAGAACCTGGTGCCTTTCTGTCAGGCTTTCTTCCTTGTTCTTACCGGCGTCTTTTCTTGGCACTGGGCTTCAGGCCCATACCACCCCACTCGCCCCAGCCAGGTAGCGTCAGGTCCACGTCCTGTGGCTTACTCGCCTCCACAGCTTCCCTCTTCTCTTTCAAGAAGTCTCTGATGACATCATCCCCAGCAAAAGCTTCCTTTATCATCTGCTTTTGGTCTCTCTCCGCTTCATCTTCCTGGGAAGAAACAAGAGCGAGAACTACAAGCTTGCCTTATGAGCCATGGTTCACCGTAAGCACGCTTGAATTTTAGGTCGTGACATTTTGGCGCCCCCTAGGGGGAAGTGCTGAACAATGATGGTCTTGCAATATAAACCAATTGGTAGCCAATCATGCTCTAATTTTCTTCTCTCTAGGGTAAATACCCCTAGCTCATTATCATATGACACAATTTTAAACTTTTCAGTGAGGAAGCTGCAGGGTGGAGGAAGGAATGGCCTGTGTTAGTAGCAGGAGTTCCAAGTGGCCTGGCTGGAATGTGGGCTTCCTCTAGCTTATATCCCCTGAAAAGACAGGCACTTTAGCAGTTTCAGTTACTTAATTAGGGAGCCCAGGGCCATATCAGATCCCACTGAGTAAAACTTTGACAACAGCTCAAGGACTCACCTTGAGTTGTCCTGCCTGGGATTTGGTCAGAGCTCTGAGTTACTCCCTCTTTCCTCCGAGGGTAGTTTTAGAGCCACTTTGGAGAAGTTTTGGTGGCTCAGGATTTAGGATGTGGGGGCCATGGCAGCACCCACATATTTGCATCTATTAAAAATGTCACTGGGACCAGCCTGGCCCTGAACTATTCTGGACCTCTCAATTACTGAAAAGTGTCCCCAGCAAAACAAAGCTTCACCACTCCTTGTGCAAGAAGGATACTTTCCGCACCAGATCTGATCCCCCACAATGGCCCGTGACCCTGGCTCTGCTCACCATCTCCTCTATTGTTGTGGGAACTGCCAAAGACTTCACGGAAGGAGATTTTGTGGTTAGGAGGTTCTGTAGGTCAATCATTTGCTCCTTCTTCTTCTTCTTAGGGGCATCAGTCGGATTATTTGGATTCTTCTTCAACTGATGCCCTTCTAACATAGGTCTGGGAAGCTCCTTATTTTGAAAACATCCTTCCTTCTCCAGCTCTTCTAGCTCTTCCAGAGTCTGTACTCTCTCGGGCCTCTGCAGCAACAGAGGTTCTTCTTCTTCTTCCGGGGCAGGTTTCTCTCTCTGGACCTGGGGAATAGTCCCCACTGAACTTGCTTTTTGTTTCCTGGACTGATGGTTTTCCTTGAATTTCTCAGACAGTGTTCTCAATTCAAATAGCACCTCCTGGCTGATAGAATCTGGGGAGGAAGGGAAATGGAAGCTGTCAGAAAAGGAGGTTTGGAAGTTCCTTTGCCAATGAACAATTGTTGAGCACCCACTGGGTGTGCTAGATACTACGTAAGACATTCTAACAAGAACAGATGGGGAAGAGAAGATTCTGCATGCTGGATCTCCTGGAGAGTTCACTAAGCATTACCAGAGTTTAGTAGTTTAAAGCAGTGTGTTGGGAAGCAGACGTCCTGGGTCCTATTCCCAGCTTCACCAATGACTCACTGTGTAACTGGGACTGTGGCTTAAATTTTCCTGTACAGTAAACCCTGCTTGGGAAGATTGCCCCAAGTTCCAAATTTAAAAAAGGCCATTTTAACAAGTGGCCTCTGAATATGCTTTACTGCTTATAAAAGCCTTATACAGGATTGTTTTATCTTGACTCAAGAATTCCCACTCCGTATCTTGAGGCAGTATTTCATAATCTGCTGTGGCCAAGTCAAGAACAGATGAAGTAGCTGCTTTCTAATAGTGGATATAGTTTCTTGCACTTCCCAGTCACTGGCACCATCTGGGCAAATACCACTAAGTCTCGACAGCCTGAAGGGAAACATGGCAGCGGCAGACTTCTAAAGTATCTTTTGTACTGATGCAAGTTGTCTTCATTCCCCTGTTGATCCTGCTCTCTAAGCTTTGGCTTGAAGCCACTGCAGCTCCTCAGATCTGGCTTTTGGACACATACACGTTTATTTCTCAAGAATCAAGTTTTGCTCATTTTGACTGGAGTCCATGATTTCTCACTATTTTAGGACATTCTTTCTCAGAAGGTTTGGGAAAATTCTATTTATTTATTATCCAGAAATCCAAATCCACCTTTCTTACTACAACCAACTGCTCTACACATTTAGCTAGATGGCCAGATAAAAGGGCTCAAGAAGATGCCGCTAGGGTCCTGTGATTATATATGGACTGCCCCACAATCTCAGCCTACAGTGCTACCTTCCAAAATCCTCTCGGAAGTGGCTACTTGTAACTATTAATCCCAGAAATCTTTAGCTGAAACCATTAAGGTCCCTACAACACATTCTAAATGACAGGACTTTTAAAATACATTTTTGCCATGTAAAAACAGATTTTTGCTGTCATCTAAATGCATTCCTATATGAAATGAAATCAAACCTGAGAATCTGTCCAGATAGCCAGGTGATTTCTGAATGTAGGCAGTCTCCTAAGCAGGCTTCATAATATCCTGGTTTATTCCCAGAATGGGAGCTCTATGTCCAATCTCAAGGGTGCTAACATTGTTAACATAAAATCTCTTTAAGATAATAGGCAGAAAATATATGGATAGAGTCTGAGCATGGGGGTCACAATTCTAATTTGTCAGGTAGCCTGTGGAGCCATTCATTCCTGTAAAGTGTCACTCCATAGACACATATAAACTAGCATTAAGAAATGTAAAAAATGCCACTCCTACTTACAAACAAAAAACTCCAGCAATTTGAAGAAGTTTCATAATGTCTCAAAATCCACCTCTCTATGTCTATAGGTGTGAACGGATTTTCAGATTTGCCATCCCACCATATGCACTTGTCTCTGGTTTGTAGGTACCAGGAATGCTAACTCATGCCCTTACTTTGAGGATGGTTATGTCTTTCTGAAGGCCGTAAGCCCCCAAGAGCAGAAAAATGTGTCTGAATGAACACAGTGCACAGCCACTTAGATGACTGCTTATTAAATACCTATTATTATGAATCTAATTTCTCTTCAGGGACCCAGTGTACTCACTCTTGAAAAGTCCCCAGGGCCTAATCTCTATGCGGCATATGTGGGTGGACACTTTTCTCTCACAGTCCGTCCATAGCATTATGAAGTTCTCCCTTCCATTTTATCACAGCTCACCTTTTGTTTCTTGACCGCCCACTGACTCAGCATCCTGGTTGAGCTTGGACCTTTTTCTAAGGGATCGCCTTTCCTCAAATTCTTTCAACAAAATTTCTTCCTCTGCCACCGGTCTTTCATCTCGCTCACTTTCAGAAACACTGTGGGCCAAAGGCTCTGGTAGTTGTTCAGGGTCCTCCTGGATTTCAGCCTCTTTTGCATCACTGGTGCAACTCCTGAGCATCCAGGGATTTGGTCCATCTGCATTCATCTGTGCTTCATTCACTGCAACAGGGATGAGAAGTTCCTCCACTTGTGTGCCTCCCTCTTCTTCCTCACTCTCTGAGGCTACCTGGAGTTTCTGTGTCAGTTCTTTGTTCTTGGCCAGTTGTTCCTGCATAGCTTGTCGAGCCTGGAGAAAGCATGAGAGCCTTGTCATTAGTAATCTCACTAACATCTTTCCTGGTCCATTTCTTTCTTCTTCCTTTTTTTTTTTTAAAGAGATAGGGTCTCTTTCTGTTACCCAGGCTGAAGTTCAATGGCACCATCATAGCGCACTGCAGCCTCAATCTCCTAGGCTCAAAGAATCCTTCCACCTCAGTCTCTCGAGTAGCTAGGACCTATAGGTGTGTGCCACCAAGCCTGGCTAGCCCGGTCCATTTCTTAAAGTTGCTTCCTTTTGATTTGACAAGTATTTCCTACTGGTATTTACTGTTTCAACTGCACATACACTACTGTGTTAGTAGCTATGAAATAAAATGGAAGACAAATTCTTTTTTTTTTTTTTTTGAGACAGAGTCTCACTCTGTTGTCTGGGCTACAGTGCTGTGTTGTCAGCCTAGCTCACAGCAACCTCAAACTCCTGGGCTCAGGCGATCCTTCTGCCTCAGCCTCCCAAGTAGCTGGGACTACAGGCATGCGCCACCATGCCTAGCTAATTTTTTCTATGTATTTTTAGTTGTCCAGCTAATTTCTTTCTATTTTTAGTAGAGACAGGGTCTCGCTCTTGCTCAGCCTGGTCTCAATCTCCTGAGCTCAAATGATCCTCCTGCCTCTGCCTCCCAGAGTGCTAGGATTACAGGCGTGAGACACCGCGCCTGGCCTGGAAGACAAATTCTTTGCCCATAAGGAATCGATATATAAAACAAAATTTTTTTTTAAAAAAAAAAGCTCCTCTTCCCTTTACCGGACTTGCCTTCAACGCTGTTTCCCTTTCATCTCTCCTTTTCCACCTTGTTCCTGGTCATTTTCCTCTCTGCCTTAGAGATTTTTCTGATGCCTTTTTTGATTCCTGGTTTTCCATCCATCCTCATGGCTCTTCCCCAACTCTGCTTCTGCTAGCATCCTTATGGACCGATTTTCCTTTCTTTCCTCCAATGCCAAATCTTCTGTCACCCGATGGTCTCTTACCTCCAGATCATATTTGGCCATAATTGCCTTTGACTTGGCCCATTTCCCACTGTTCTGGTGCTTAAGGCTCATTCGTTCCTGGAAAGAGAAGACAGTTTGAGATCATTAGCACCTTCCAGGGAAAG
The DNA here is from genome assembly GCA_963575035.1 of Avahi laniger. Classification (NCBI taxonomy): domain Eukaryota; kingdom Metazoa; phylum Chordata; class Mammalia; order Primates; family Indriidae; genus Avahi; species Avahi laniger. The sequence goes on from CAUYSK010062788.1 coordinate 7,853, forward strand.
TTGGTTCAAAGGGGTAGAGGTGAGAAGGACAAGAGACAGTCTCACCATCATTCTGGCCTTTTCAATTTTTTCCAATTCTTCCAAAGCTGCAGTCGGATTGAGCTTCTGCAGCTGCTCAAACTCTTTTAGGGATTGCTTGGCCTTTGCTTTCTTCATGACTCTGTGATACCTACAGGGTAAGACGGATAGGAGGGAAGAGTTTAGAGGTTTAGCTGAAGCACTGATGCCATAGGCACAAGTGCCCATGCTGCCTGTGGGGTTTCCCCAAGCAGGGGGCTAGAATGGACATCACAGAGCTAGCTGGCTATAGGGAGTCAGTTTGGGACCTGAGATGACTGGCAGGACTGTTGGTCCCTGCAGTCCCCAGGGGCAAACCTCTGCAGGGCAAAGAGTCCCCTTCTCCTTCTACAGCTGAAAGGAGAAGTAGAACAAATTTCAAAGAGGGAAAAAGGCAGGAAGGAAGCCCTATTGGTTTCAACAGCTGTGGAAGTAAGAGCTTTTTCTGCAGAACTACTCCATGATAAGGGGAAACCGAGAGAAAGTAACTGAACAATCCTTTTTGGCAAAACCAAGAATGAAAGCCAAAGCCAGAGAGCAGCGCATTACTGAATCAGGCAAAACTATATGAAGTTGGTTTGGGGGGAGGGAAAAGCTAGTCACTCCTATTTTGGAGGTCTTCTGCATGACCCTAGTTATCACACGAAAGGTTCTCTCCTAAGAATTTATGACCAGCCACATCACTTTCTTCCACAGAACCCAAGTCCAATTCACAGGGGCCTCCTTACTTTTTGCTTTTGATTTTCTTCTCTCTTCGAGCCCTGGCCTCATAGTAGGACTGTAGAGCCCGGGCCCTCTGAAGCTCTGCTCGGCGCATCTTTGCCTACAACGAATAAATGACATTTATAGGCTGGGCTGTGAGGGCAAATGCTGGGAGAAGCACAGCATGCCTGGGTATGTCCAAGGGCCTATGACGCTTACCTCTTCCAGGCTCATGGCTTTGAGAGAGGCCTTTTCCACAGGAGTCAGTAAAGGGTCTGTCACTGGCTGCTTGTTCTTATGGAGGAGATTAAAAATTTCCTGCTCCAGCGGAGTTCTTGCCTTAAGGAGGTAACAAAACATTCTAAGTCTTAAGCCATGCTCTTACAGCTCTCTCTCTACATTCCTATGACTGTCTAATTTATGACGCTATAATTGGAATCACTAACTGGATAGGATTGGCTGTTACAGTAAAAGAAGGGGGTTCTGGTCTTGCTGTTCAGCTATGTAAATAAAGCCTTATTTTATTCTGATTTAAGACAACTTCAGCAAGGGAATTTTGAGGCTACTCTCTAATATTACTGAGGAGGACCACTCTGTATTCAGGTTACCAATATACGTAAAACAGAATTCCATCCTCTTAAGAATCTAAGCAGGATGCCCTTAAGGTAAATGCTGGCATGACAGGGAACAGCAGTACCAGACTTTTAACAGTTTTGACAGTCAAAACAGTCCTTATATTGTAATGTATATTTGAAGCACACATTACCCTTTAGTTAAGAAATCTCAGATTCACATCATAAGCCTCCTTTTAAGAATATTTCTAGAGGGAAGGGGAGGTTAGATCTTAAGATAAGTATTATTTGCCATTGATGGTATCACTGGGAAATAGATCTACACAATGGCTCATAGGGGAACCCCTACTTTTTCAAACCACAGCTAATTGCTACTAATCATGTATGCGTATGTTCCTGGTATCACTAATTACTGTTGAAAGGAAACAAGGAAAACATGGCATTCTTTGGCACATTCTACAAATTTAGTTTATGGCAGGGTATGTGTTTGAATTTCCTGAGCACAAAAGGACATTGCCTAAAAAAAATATGACCTTTATGTAATTAGCCTGCTTCCTGGCAGTTCAAACTCTCATTTTCTAACTTTGGCTCCAATTCCTTGGTTTCTAGCTGATTTTGCATGCTAGGCAGTGGGTATCTGTATGAAATGAATGAAATGTGAACCAGTTATTTCATATGTCCACAAAAGCCCTCGTTTGCTGCTTGACTGATACTGTAAGAATGGCTAAAATAATCAGGCCGATCATGCTACAGTCCACTCAGGCAAGGCACAAAGACAGCCCTAGGCAACAGAGCCAGTTTCAAACCTCACACACATATCATGTGTGGTTTTCTTCAATAGCCATATACATCACGGTCAGTATTAAACTTACAAATATCTGGACAAATGCATAAACACACATCATCACACATTACATGGTGCTATTGATTTAACCATAAACCTATTCTACTGAATAGTAAAGGTGCATGTTCTTCCATTTTTTGGATTTGCAGTAGTCATCAATCACAGGGTACACAGTGATTTATATTACAATGTTGTAATTTCCCTTCAATTCAATTTACAAACATTTATTGATTGCAGCTACATTCCAGGCACTTGTGTGGGGTGCTAGGAATACACAATTGATTAAGATAGTTCCTGTCCTCATAGAGCTCATAGCCTTTCAGAGCAAAGAGACACATACAGCACTAACAACAAAACATAATGGGTTAAATGTTATTTTATAGGGGTAATCAGAGAGAACAACCATCAGTTGTTATTAGGAGGTGGGTTAGGCTTGGGGGAAGGAAGTGACTTTTTTAATTGGCTTTGAGGCCTAAGTACAATTCTGTGAGAAGAAAAAAAAATCCAGAGATGAGCATTAAGCAAAAGCACAGATATAGGAAAATGAGTGTATGTAAGAGAACAATGTGTTGTCCAGTGTAGCTAAAATGCTGGGTGCTTTTATTTTATTCTTCCCCAAACACGTTCCTCATCAGATAACAAGATTTGCTTTAATTTTTTTAAAGCTTGAAATTCAATTTATTCAAATTTTAACAAAACTAGCTTGTATATCCTGGTTAGATTAGGTCCAACAGGTGTCTTCACCATCGTTTCATAGCCTTTAAAATGCTATGCCATGAATCTCCAATCTCCAGCAGGGACATGCAGCATTTTCTAGCAATGGAACCCCACCCTCCTTTGTGAAGGCTTATTGAGAGACTAAGGTTTTGAGAACACTTTGAGAAATGCCAGTGTAGACAGACCATGGAAAGGAGAGGGAGTGGAAGAAGCTACCTTGCATCATTTCTAGCACTTTGCAGTTTACAAATGCTTTCTCATGTATTATCCCATTTAATTCTTCACAGCTAGAGTTAAATGAAATCTTAGGAAGCTGGACCAAAGCTATAGCCGGACTTCTTTGATTCTCAATCTCCAGAAATCCTAGTACAGTATATACTAGTCCTTGGGACTTTGCACTCTAAGTTATAAAGAGAGAACTGGGAGTTGCTAGCCACAAAGCACCCCCTGAACTAAGCATTTCCTTATTTCTCTGTGCCACATTGGCATAATTTTTCAAAAATAAATCTTAGAATGAATAAATGGTATGGTATATTCAACATACAGCATCTGGCCCCACTATGTCTTGAAGAAGTTGTGTCATTCTTAGTGACACAAGAATCATCTTTAATAACACCATCTCATCTTTAATAACAAACTTGGTATTTTCCTGCTATCTCCAAGATTACACTGTCATCTGGAAAAAGCAAGGTGTAGAACAGTGGTAGTAGCATACTACCATTTTTTGATTTAAAAAGGAGGTAAACATGAATATATAAATAAAACTTTTAAGTCAATAACAACAATAAAAAGCTTATGACTGGTTACTTCTGGGTGAGTATGCGGGTAAAAATGACCAGATGGGGCACAGGAGTGGGGTCAGACTTTTCACTACATAATTTCTATGTCTTTTATTTTTGAATCTGCTAATTGTATTACCTCTTAAAATATTTTTCCTAAAGTCTCCCTTCATTGTGCAGCCAGACTTTAAACCTGATCTCTTTTTCATGTGGAAAAGGAAGTCTCCTAGAAAGAATGGTAGTGACTTCAACAACAACATCAGAAACAGAGCTTATCCTCTTAATAAGTAACTACTTGCTCAATTGTGGCAAGCAATGTTTATTTTAATTAGCTTTAACTAGTTCAACTTTTCAACACATAAGACACCGTCATTCCTGGATTTTTAGAAAGCACAGAGAAGCATAAAAAGGGCATCTATTCATGGCTCGGGCATTGCTGTTTTTCACTATTATTTAAGACAGAGCATCCCATTATGGACTCTATACCAATGGTGTATTGGAAAAGTAAGCTAGCTGTTCTAAAGCAGTCAATTCACAGACTAAAAATTGAGACTTTAGGGACCAACACATAGGATTACCAACTTTTAATTTTGCCAAGCACATAACTACCATTCCACCTCCAACCCCATCATTTACTACCACCATAATTTCATAAAAGAAGATATCAACATCATTCAAGTAGAAAGGACAACCTCATAATAAAGAAGAGCTGGCAACATTTGATGGGTACCGAACAAACATACTGGCAATTACCCTTTTGCTTCAGATGGATAAAAACTTTGTCAGGGGTCAGTGTTTGGGAAACCCAGTTCTAAAATATCATTCCTCCCCTACCCCTTGCAGCTTGGAGTCATTATGAGTTACTTGCTAAAGTTCTAGTCATTACTAGCAACACATTATTATTTTAACGTGGTATTCCTTTATAAGCAGACTTTGGGTTCTGTTGCTTATATATCTTAAGGCATCATTAATGCTACCCAGTTCCCAATTTTCCTAGGATCAGAATGTGGCTTTAAGTGCTTTTTAAAAACTGGAGTATAAGAAAGAAAACATTGTTATGTTCCCTCTATACTGGCAATCAGATATTTTAACACAAAAAAATGGAAATAGCCAAGTACCGTATACTAAAAGCAAATGAAAAGTGATTGCAGAGCTCCTGTGTATTGTGTGACTGACAATGAAGGTATGCTACCCCACTTTCTCCCTTTCTTACCACTAAGCTAAGATGACTTAAGCTGGGATTTAGGCTTAATACGTCCAATCAAATCACTCGCAGGCTCTGAAATCTCAAAGTTGCAAAATCTCACCTTTCAAGGTTCAGTTTCATTTTGTTGTACTCACCTTCCAGCCACTGAACACATGTTCAATGGGGGCAAAGGCTGGCTGCTCCTTCTCCAGGGGAAAAACCAGCTGTTCTGCTTGCCGGTTCTTCAGGACGATAGGATCCCATTTGGAGAGGACTTGTGAGGTTTTATTGAATGCAACTTCTCTGTGGATCTGAAGCAGGCAAAGTCCATAAAAGGGAAGAGCCACAAGATTAAGCGTCAAACGCAAAGCACTAACAAGAATTACAGGCAATGTTTCTTAGCCCAAGAAAGAATCAGGATGCTAGAGATTACCTCTTGCTTCTCAGGACTGCATTTCCCCCTAGATTATTTTTAATCTTGTCCACGATGGGGAAATCACAACTTCCCCCCTCTCGTTTTTCTGGCCTTTTCCCTCTTGCTCTTATTATATTACTCTATTTTCCCTTCTTCCCTTGAATTGGGAAGAAGTTCCCAATTCAACTTCTTCCCTTTAGTGGACCACTTTCTCTGTTACTCACCTGTTCAACCTCTTCTTTGTTAAGGGGTAACTCCACCGTCTTCTTTGATTTGACTCTATTCAGTTGCTTTTTCACAGTGGCCAATGAGGATGAAGTTTTAACAGGCTCAAGCAGATCTGCAAGGACCAGCTTTTCTCCTGATCCTATAGAAAAGCCAAACTTTCTGTTCAGACTGAGAAGTAGGGCAAAATCTTAATATAATGCAGGGAGTATCCTCAGTAGAAAATGCTGGTAGACCAGCAAATGTGCAGGGAAGCAAGAATAATTCTTACTTCAGTCCCCCTATTCCCAACCATGGTGACACCATCACTCTCCTACATTCATCCCCAAATGTGTTGGGGGGTAGAAGAGAGGAAAAAAAACATTTATTCAAAAAAAGTCATTTGCTTTTCTCCTGGTTTTTCTGCTTCCACTGTTGCCATACCGCAATTCATTCTTAACATAGCAGCCAAAATAATCTTTTGAAAATATAAACCATAGCATGTCATGATCCTGCTGAAAATTCTTCAATGACTCCCCATCATACCTGGAATCTCATCAACCTAAAGGACATAGCCCTATGGGATCTGATCCCCAACTTCATGTCACTCCCCACCCTCTACAATGCTCTCTAGTCACATGGGCCTTCTTCCTATTCTTCCAACATGCTGTGCTGTTTCTTCCTAAGAGCCTTTCCACTTCCCTGGCCTGAAGTGCTTTCCCCTATTTTTACACTGTTGACTGTTATTCAGATCTCGAATTTTGCTTCTTCATGGACCTTTCATGACCAATCAATCTAAAGTAGCCACTTAGTCACTTTATTGTATCGTCTTGTTTTCTTCTTCTTCTTCTTTTTTTTGGAGACAGGGTCTCACTCTGTTGCCCAGGCTAGAGTGCAGTGGCATCATCATAGCTTACTACAACCTCACACTCCTGGGTTCAAATGATCCTCCAGCCTCTGCCTCCCAGGTAGCTGAGACTACAGGTGCATGCCACCACACGTGGCTAATTTTTCTATTTTCTATAGAGACAGGGTCTCGTGCTTTCTCAGGCTGGTCTTGAACTCCTGACCTCAAGCAATCCTCCTGCCTTGGTCTTCCAAAGTGCTAGGATGCATCATTTTGTTTTAATTCACTGATTTTCTCCCCTTATTAGAATGTAAGCCCTCTGAGATCATATCTTATTCTTCACTGTAGCCTTAGTATCTAGAACAATAACTGATAAATAGTAGAAGTACAAGAAATATCTGAATGAATATGCTTGGAATAAACATATTGTTACTTGCTCTGAGAGGCTATACCAGTAGTTACTACAAACACAAAACACATTCCACCAGGAGGGAGGGGGGAGGAGGGAGAGGGGACAGGTATACGCATACACAAAGAGTGCAATGCTCGAGCATCACCCGAAGGATAGACATATTTGAAACTCGGACTTGGGGGGGAGGGAGGGCAAGGGAAACATACGTAACCTAAACATCTGTACCCCCATAATATGCTGAAATAAAAAAAACCCATTCCAGCTGCCTAAGTTGTGAAGAGGGTGACAAAGATCTGTCATCTAGACTTGGTATTAGGTTAAAACCTCAACTCTGTCACACTTATTAGAGCATGTATTCTTCACATGGGTGATTTTTCACCACCCCTCAGGGGTGGAAATTGGTTTGGGGTAGGGAGGGGTTGGCAAAAATTCTCAGATATTACAAAGTTTTATGTCCCTCCAAAGCTCAACACTGTCCAACAAAATCTTATTCCTTAATATTTGATTTCATGGGGTGGAGGGGAGGCAGAGGTTGGGAAGCAGCAAAGAAAAAAAATGTCTAAAGAAAAAAAGGTTGAGAAACACTGTACTAGGCGATGGCCCTTAAGTAACTTGACCTCTGAGCTCCAGCTGAAGAAAACATCTGCCTGTTTAACTCAAGGCATTTTGAGAGAAGTGAAATAAAAATGAAATTGTGCACACTAAAGAGCTATACAAATATGAAGTATGACTAAGCTGGTAAGAGGCAGCCTCTATCCCAGAAGTATCTCATCAAGCTCCATAGGTCAAGAACATAGCCTTCTAGTCTTTCTTTGAGAAATGGAAGAAACTCAAGGGCACTTGACTACCCTTCTTCACTCACCCTCCTTGGTACATATGGTATGAGTCATTAACCACATCAAAGACAGCTCCTGTGGGGGGTGGGGGGTAACCACTGTGCTTCTGGAACTGCGGAAGCTCCATGCATAGATATCTTCCTTTGTTCAACTTACCTTCAGAACTGACATTGAACTCTGACACTTTCAGACTAGCCTCAGATCTCTCAGCCAATTTCCGCCTGGAATTAGGCAAAACAATACAATAGGAATGGGTAGCTTTTGCAGGGGAACAAACACTTCTCAAACAAGGCTTCAGTTTTTTATATTTCTCTCCTAGAGTCAGGTTTTGTCACAAAGCAACCAGGAAATCTATTTCTAATCTGGACTTGGTAGTCTAACCCTCATCTTTTCTCTTTATGTAGACTCAGCCCCTAAAGAACACAAGGTAATACAAGGTAGGCATAGTGGAAAACATATTGGACTTGGATTCAAACACCTGAATCTGCTACTTATGAGCCAGGTGACCTTGGGGATAAGTCAATTCTCTAATGGGAATAAGTAATGCCTACTCAATGCTTCAAAAGATTATAAATGTGAATTAAGTAAGAATTCAAATGCATGAAGGCCTAACACAGTAACAGCAGTAAGGATAATAATAGCTAACAACTATATAATGCTGACTATGTGCCAAGCACTGGTATTAAGATCTTTACACTAGGCACTCAATAAATGTTAGCTGGAGAGAAGTCTCATGGAATCAGCTATAACCTGTCCAAACTGAGGGGAATGTTACCTATTCTTTCCACCAAGGGAACTGATTGCTTCCAGAAGCTTTTGATGCTTTCTCTCTCCATCACTGTCCCCCTAGACACAGAGAAGGAAAAACCATCAGAATAATGAGGGGAGAGAAAAGACAACATGTAAATTGAGGCCCATATAAAATCTCTCATTCTTTTGGTCAGTGGAGAACGGGGAAATCAGATGAGGTCTGGTGTACAGGCACTCTAGCTCAAACTGAAAGAACAGGTTCAAAATCCAAACTCTCTCATTATAAGAAACATAGACCCTTAGTAACTTGGGAGCTAATGTCATGCCTCTGTCCTAACTTGTTTTGGGATAAAAAGGGCCGAGAATGATGTTTCTGTATAGTACGTGTCATGTGACACAAAACCACGAACATATAGTTTAAGTCATAGCCACAATCACCAAGGTGGCTTTTCCTAGAGAAAACAACAACTGCGCTGGGCGTGGTGGCTCATGTCTGTAATCATAGCACTCTGGGAGGTCAAGGCAGGAGGATTGCTTGAGTTCAGAAGTTTGAAACCAGCCTGAGCAAGAGTGAGACCCTGTCTCTACTAAAAATAGAAAAAATTAGCTGGGGTGTGGTGGCACACCTGTAGTCCCAGGTACTCAGGAGGCTGAGGCAGGAAGATGGCTTGAGCCCAGGAGTTTGAGGTTGACGTGAACTAGGCTGACACCACGGCACTCTAGCTTCAGGTGACAGAGTAAGACTCTGTCTCCAAATAAAAAAAAAATAAGGAAGAAAAAAAGCAAACAAAAAACCCCTCCTTGTTATTAAAACAGATATGCTATATGCCCCCACCCAAGAAAAACCAATTTAAGTAGTTTTATCAAGGGAATAAAGAGTTGGAATTCCTATAGCATCTGCTGGAAATCCAGCTTAAAACATATGCATATTTCAATCAGATAATTAAATAACTCTTCACAGAAATCCAAACTTGGGAAATGGGGAAATCGTGTAATGAGGACCATGTGTTTTGGCCTTATAAACTATACTTAAACAACTTGAGGACAGTGACTGTAACTTACAGACTTCAAAGTTCCAAAGCACTTAATATAATACTTATACATGAAATATTAAATAACTCTGTAATTTATTTGAGAGACACGAATATATAATGTTACCATCCCTTTCCTTTCCAGGAAGGTGCTGTCTACCCTACTTTTGAGGGTAATTTAGCAGCTGTCACCCACCTCATCTTCAGTGGCACTCAAGGGGTAGTCTTTTGGCAAATCCACTAGTTCTTCCTGTTGGCTCAAAGCCAGAAGGCTGTCAAAAGGCAAAAGAGAAATAGTATCATTTGGAATAACTTTCTACTAAAACATTATAAATTTTAGTTCTCAGCACAGAATAGCCCCATCTCTTAGAAGGTGTACAAAGAAAACGGTGTGAACGCCTTTGGAAATTTGCGAAGACATTGAATTTAGACCGAAGTCACACATTACCTCTAGGAGGTTAGCAGTGTTTGGTGATAGCCCATACGGAACTGCCAGAAAATGCTCTAACACTGCAGTGATTGGCACTCCATTCATTTCCTATTGACCTCTGGGAAGCTATAAAAACGTCAAACTCCAGGGTTTAAGGTGGCAGAAGACGCTGTTGCTGGCCCTCGAGGTAGGGCAGTTTCACTGTTATTATTTCTAAGTGTATTCCTATTCAAAAGTGTCGCCTTGATCACTTGCTCCCAGGAATGGGGAAACAGGGAATTAATTGGTCGAAAGCAGCTGAGTAAGCTATTTTTCTTGGGGTCTGATCGGCAAGGTAGGTGCTTAACTAAGGAGGTTAGTACCCACAAACAAATTATAATGTGTACTTTTACCTAACAGCACGTATCGGTAGTTGCAAGGCAAACATTACTAAACGGACTAAATCTAGTTCGGGGGGGGGGCATGAAACATCATGCGAAAACGTGGTGAATGACTCCAATCAGCAAAGGTTTCCAAGATGCGGAGAGTTTATAACCACTGCACCGCCTGCGCGTATAGTTAAAGCGGGCTGCGGCAGAGGCAGGAAAAAGGGTCACGTGACGAGGAAAGCGAAACATATTAACTTAGCTGGAGTGGGAGAGGCAGCATCAGGACCAACAGGGATGCTGCTAAAAAGCTGAGGAGCAGAAGGAGCGAATTAAATTAAATTAAAAGGGCTAGGTAGGATGGGTCACAGAAAATAGTAACGAGTGGCGAAATGTTAGGAAGGGAGCCACTGTTGTGTGTTAAAAGGCAGCTCCCATTTCCCCACATCTGGGGAACCCGGCCCTCAAGGAGACTGAGAACCCACCATCCCCTATTTATCGCTCACCTCTCCGCAGCTCCGTTCGCGCTCATCTCAGCAGCCTGCTTGTCTCACATGGTCCAAGAGCGGAAGCCGAAAGGAAGGCAATTTCCGTGCGGGCCGCAAAGCAATTTCTGCTTACGCCAATCACGTGCGACAGGTTACCTCACTTCCGCTTCAGCCGAGGCATGTGAGAAAGTAGAGCCATTTCGGGAGGGGCCTGCAGAGAACGGGGATAATGGAGATGAAAGGCATGTCAGCGGGCGGGGCTGTGCTTTCCCCTCCCACTCCGCAACTCCCTGGTGCGCTGGTGTCCGTGCTGTTGGCCCCTGGTTTTCACGCGGTCTAAAGTGAGCGAGCTTAGGGCGGGGTGCTGCGCCATCTGGGACGGAGCCTCAGCTTTCATTTGTCTCTGTCTAATCCAAAAGGAAAGACTCCAGCGCCCATCTGTGTTCGACAGCGTCCTGCAAGCCGGCCACCGGGCAGCTCAGGGCTTCATTGAACACTCTTGTTAAGTGGCCAGATTGTGCCTGGCCCCCACAATTCGACGGTGAACAAAGCAAGTTTCCTTCCATTTTAAGGAAAAATGCCTTTTGATCCTGTGCCCCTTGTAATTGCAACTCTATGTTCCTTATTTCCTGCGTGACAAGATTTCATCGAGAAATGGGCTGTACCAGTGGCTACACTTCCTCACTCAAACCAACTTCTATGAATTTTTTGTCATTCTTTTTCTGTTTATTAATAAAAAAAAATGTGTTGCGTGACGGGCGAGCAGGCGGCCACCTTTCTGGCTGCACCCCAAGAATTTTTTTCAATTAAAAAAATGTAGAAAAGTAATACATGAAAACTTTCTTGTTATTTATTCCTTTAAGGCATTCCCATTTTGCTTTTTGCCCCACTATGCCGCTGAAATTGCTCTGGACAAGATCGTCAGTGAGTCACTCCCAAAGTTGCTAAATAAAATGGATACTTCTCGGTTTTTGTCTTCCCAGAACTTCGTGTGGGATTTAATACTGTTGATTTGTTTTCTTATTTTATTAGTCTGGGAAATGTTTTTGACCATCTGCTATGTGCCAGGTTTCTAGGCATCGGGGATACATTGGTGAACAAAGGTATGTCCCATGGCTTCATAGAGCTTACTTTCTAGTGGGATTAAAGACAATTTTGTCGTAGTTGAAACTCCATCCTGGAATTCCATGACACCACTCTCTTCTGGTATCTTACCTTCTCTACTGTATGCTTTTAACATCTTATTCCCTAAATGATGATGTTCCCCAGAATTCTGCTCTCAGTCCTCTTTCTTTGTTCTGCATACTCTTCTTAGGTGAAATTGCCTTTAACAAATTTGTATGATAACTCCAAAATCTACCCCTCTAGCCTAGATCTCTTTCTTAGGCTCCAGACTAGCATCTCTGATTACTTCCTGGCCATCCTTTTTGTCTCACAGGCACATCAAACATGAAATGACCAATAATTTAGATCTTTTCCACCAGAATTCTTCTCTTGAATTTCCCATTTCTATGAATGGCCCATCTACTACCCAGTTAGTCAAGTCGGAAGTCTGTGAGTCATCTTAGATTCCCCTCTTCCTCTCGTTCCACAGCTATTCCCTCACATTGTCAGTTTTGCTTCCTGAATTTCTCACAAGTATCTCCCCACCTTTTCATCATTATTGCCATTGTATAATAGTAATTCTGACCTTTGCAATTTCAAGCTTATGGCATTGCAGCAATCTTATAGAAAAGGGGACCATTATAGCATATTGATGAAGAGCATCAGTTTTGACGCTAGAGAATCTTAGCTCTGTCACTTACTAGCTTTGTAATTCTGGAAAAAGTCACTTAACCTCCCTGTGCCTTTGTTTTCTCATCTTTAAAATGGGGATGATGATAATACATTGGGTAGTTGGGAGGGCTAAATGAATTAATCTGCACAAAACAGGAGAATAAATGGAAAAACCTTAGAATAGCACAGTTAGCCATCTGTATCCTTGGGATCCACATCTGCTGATTCAGCCAATCAAAGATAGAAAATGTTTGAAAAATAAAAATAAAAAATAGTACAACAATAAAAATAATACAAAAGCAATACTGTATAACAATTATTTACATAATATTTACATTGTATGAGGTATTATAAGTAATCTAGAGATGATTTAAGGTATACAGGAGGATGTGCATAGGTTATATGCAAATACTATGCCATTTTTTATCAGGGACTTGAGCATCCACAGAGTTTGGTATCCACAGGGGTCCTGGAACCAATCCTTCTGGAATACTGAGAGTTGACTGTACCTGTCACAGATTATATGCCCAATAAATGTTAGTTATAATTTTTATTGGCCTTTTAGTCTTCAGTCTTCCTTCATCCAATCATGTAAATTGGACCACATCATGCACCCACTTAAAAGATGCAAATAGATCCTTAGGACTAAGAAAATAAAAATCTCTAGTCCTTGTCAACCTCTCCATCATCTTGGAATCGCTTGCCACTTCCCTCAGGGTACTATAAATTATATTTTTATGGACAGATGATGTTTCCTTAATCTTATATAAAACACGAATAAAAGCATTTTAGAAAACACCGACTTTTTATTGATCTATACTTAATCTAAGTAAACACAGTGTGTTTGCTATGCAAATACAACTTTGAGACAGATCTCCTAGGAACTGCCCCTTCACAGCATTAACCAGATTGCTGCCCCCTTTTCCTCTTAGAATTATGGAAGTCAGTTCAATATTTTAGCTGAAACCTAAAGGCTGACAAGGAGCTAGCTTTGCAAAGAACTGGGGAAGAGTGTTCAGGGCAAAGCAAATAATGTGTACACAGACCTTCAGGGTTGAGAAGAGCTAGATATATTTTAGCATATAAAAGCCAGTGTGGCTGGATCATGGTGAATAATAGAGAAGGATGGAGAGATGGTAGGGTTCAGGTCATATAGGGCCTTGTAGGCCATGGCGGAGTTTAAAATTTGCTATAAGTATAAAATGAGCCACAAATAAATGGTTATGTAGAGGGGTGACAATCTCAGTTTTAAAAAAATCATTTTGGTTGTTGTATGGAGAATGACTTGGAGGGAGGCAAGAGTGGAAAGCAGGAAGACCAGTCAGGAAGCTATTGTGTAGCACAGCAGGAGATGGGGATGGCTTGGAATAGGGTTCTGGCTGTGGAGATAGTTATTGATGGGGGCCCACCAGAGGAATGTGGGAGGTAATGCAAAGAGAAAGATTATGCCTAAATTACTGGCTTGAACAAGTGAGTGGGTGGTAGACTATTTACTAAGATGGAGAAGACTAATGATGGAGGAAATAGATTTGGGGAGTGAGACTAAATGTTTCAGTTTTGTATTTTTGAGGTTTGAGAGCTAAATACCCAAGTGGAGATATCAAGTTATGTAGTTGATCATGGGAATTAATTATGAAGGATAATTAGTTAAAAATACTTGATCTTGATTAAAGGGGTCAGTGATTATAAGTAAATAACAATATAAATCCCCCCACAAGTATGTTTATGTTCATATTTCATCTGACTTAACATTTCACAAAAAGGATCCAGGCTCAGCCAAAACTTGCAACATGGCAACAATTATGATTTTACCATAAGTTTATAACCCTTTACACCCTACAGCATTTACCTTAGTCCTTGAACATAGTAGGGACTCAACAAATGCTTTTTGAATTAATAAGTGAATAAAATCATAAGGGTCCCATGCTATTATTCTCATAAAAGATGCCTAATAATTTGTACACAATTTTAAAATTTAGAAATTTTCAACATTTTTATGCCATTTAATTCTTTTTATTTCCTTGAACCCCCTTTCAAGAAAGCCATTTAATTCTTTTTAAATTAAACCTTCTATTTTGAGATATTTGTAGGTTCACATACAACTGTAAGAAATGATACAGAGACATCCTGTGTATTCTTTACCCAGTTTCCTCTAATGGCAACATGTGGCAAAACTCTAACACAATATTATAACCAGGATACTGATATTCATACAGTCAACACACAGGAAAACTCCATCCACACAAGGATCAGTCGTATTGCCTTTTTGTAGCACTTCTACTCCCCTCCCACCCGTGCCTCCTCCTTAACTTGTGGCAACCACTAATCTGTTCTCCATTTCTGTAATAGAATTTTGTCATTTCAAGAATGTCATATAAATAGAATCATATGGGATGCTACTTCTTGGAATGGGGTTTTCTGACTGGACATTTATTTCAGGTTATCGTGTGTATCAATAGTTCATTCCTTTTTTTTTTTTTTGCTTTTTAAGTGTACAATTCAATGTTTTTTTGTATATTCAGAGTTGTGCAACCACTGCCAGTGAATTTTAGAACATTTTCATCATCCCCAAACGAAACCTCGTACCCTTTAGTCATTTCCCCCAGTCCTTCTCCCTCCCAGATCTAGGCAACCATTTATCTATTTTCTGCCTTTACAGATTTGTCTATTCTGGACATTTCATATGAATGGAATCATATGTAGTATTTTGTGACTGGCTTCTTTTACTTAGCATAATTTTTTGAGATCTGTTTATGTTATAGCGTGTATCATACTTCATTCCTTATTGCTGAATAATCACCCATTGTATGGATAGACCACATTTTATTTATCCATTCATTGGTTGATAGACATTTGGGTTGTTTCCAATTTTTGGCTGCTATGAATAATGCTTCTATGAATATTCAAGTACAAAGTTTGTGTATGGACATGTTTTCATGTGGTTTAATTCTTACTGGAAAGTGAGATGGCAAGAATCATTATCCTTATTTTACAATCAAGGGAACTGGGGTTCAGAGGGGAGAGAGGATTTGTCCAAGGTCACACAGCTGGTAAGTGGCAGAGCCAGACAGCTTGAAACCTTAACTTCCGATTCTGACTTCAGTGTGCTTTCTCCTGTATGACAGTGGATTCAAGTTAAACATAGTATGAATGGCTATTGTTTCTCTTCACACCTCCATCTGCCACCCCAAACCTTAAGAAGATGTAAAGCAAGGGGCTTAGAGTCAGTGCGGTACTGGAGCCAGCTCATACCAGGTCCCTAAAACTGACTGTAGAAATTTCAGGAACTTCTTGAGCTGGTTGATTTCATGTTGAAAATGACTATGATGGGAGTATTTACACCACAGAAACCAGCATGTTACAAATCAGCATTACCTCCCCCAACCATCAGCCCGTTAAACATTTGTCAGTACATCACTGCTTAGAATAAATGATTTTGAAGGTTATTCGAGCTGTGAAATGGTGGTTATCTATGTAATTTGTATGAATTTGGCTGAAAGGATACATCCTGTGCTCACTGAGAGCAATGTAAGTTAATAATGGTTAACATACAACAGTCTTTAGAAACAACAGGAAGTCAATGTGCTAATCAAAAACTTGAGAGGATTTGGGAAGCCACGGCAGGAGGATTGCTTGAGGCCCACAGTTCATTCAAGACCAACCTGGGCAACATAGGGAATCCTCGTTTCAAAAACCAAAACAATACAAAAATTTTTTAAATTTAATATATTTTAAATAAATCAAGAGGGAAAATGTCTTTTATATTTACCCAATTATTTATCATTTCCGATGTTCTTTGGATTTCTTCCTGAAGATTTAACTCCTGTTCTGATATTATTTCCTTTCAGTCTTAAAAACTTTCCTTTGCTGCTCCGTTGGTGATGAATTCTCTCAGTTTTTGTTTATCTGGAAATGTCTTCATTTCACCTGTATTCTTCTTTTTTTAAACAGATTGAATCACATACCATACAGATTACTCATTTTAAGTGTACAATTCAATGGATTTTAGTATCATCACAGATATGTGTGATCATCACCATAGTCGATTTTAGAGCATTTTTATCACCTCAAAATGAAACTCCATACATTTTAGCTATTCCTCCATGCCTCTATTCCCAGTCACCACAATCCTAAGCAACCACTCATCTACTTTGTCTCTGTAGATTTCCCTGTTCTGGCTGAGCGCGGTGGCTCATACCTGTAATCCCAGCAACTCGGGAGGCTGAGGAAGAAGGATCACTTGAAGCCAGATGTTCAAGACAGCAAGTCTTTACAATAATGAAAAAAATTAGCTGGGTGCACTCTGTAGTCCCAGCTACTTCTCAGCCTGGGTGACAGAGCAAGATCTCGTCTCTTAAAAAAAAAAAAAAGATTTCCCTATTCTGGACATCACATACGAATGGAATTATAAAATATGTGGTCTTTTGTGAATATATATAAAATTTCTTAGAAGTGAGGTCGCACTATATTGCTCAGGCTGGAGTGCAGTGACTATTCACAGGTACCTATGATACCTGTGTATCACAGGTCACTATCACAGTGCACTATAGCCTCGAACTCCTGAGCTCAAGCGAATCTCCTGCCTCAGCCTCCCAAGTAGCTGGGATTACAGGTGTCTAGTATTACCCACTATAACTGTGCTGGTTTTAATTTTAATTTTAATTTTTTTGTAGCAGCTCTATAGCTATGCTGTTTTGATATCTGTATGTTTATAGCTTTGTAGCACGTCTTGAAATCAGGTAGTTTAAATTCTTTAGCTTTGTTCTTGTTTTTCAAAAATTGTTCTGGGTATTATAGGTATTTTTCTATTCCATATATATTTAAGACTCAGGTTGTCAATTTCTATAAAAACAACCTGCTAGGATTTTGATTGAAATTAATTGAATCTATAGAAAAATTTGAAGAGAATTGACATCTTAATATTGAGTCTCCCATAAACACAGTATAGTTCTCTACCTATTTAAATCTTCTTTAATTTCTCTCTATGGTATTTTGTAGATTTCAATGTAGAAGTCGTGCACATCTTTATTTAATTTGTCCCTAAGCATTTTATATTTTTTTGATGCTGTTGTAAATGGTATTTTGTAAAATTTAATTTCCAATTTTTGTTGCTAGTATATAGAAATATAATTAAATTATGGATCTTGTAGCCTGTGATACTGCTATATTCACTAATTTGTTCTGGTATTCAGTTTTTGTAGTCTCCTGAGGATTTTTTCCATGTAAACAATCATGTCGTCTATGAATAAAGATAGTTTTATTTCTTCCTTTTCAATCTGGATGGCTTTCATTTCTTTTCATTCTTTCATTTCTGGATGGCTTTCATTTCATTTCATTTCTTTTCCTTGACTTATTGCACTGGTTAGCACCTCCAGGACAATGTAGAATTGAAATTGTGAAAGGAGACATCCTTGCCTTGTTCCCATTCTTTAGGGGAAAGCCTTAATCGTTTACCATGATATAGCATGTTAGCTATAAGATTTTAGTAGCTTCTTTTTTATCAGATCGAGAAAGATCTTTCCCATTTCTAGCTAGTTGAAAAAAATTTTAAAATATCATGAATGGGTATGGATTTTTTCAAATGCTTTTCCTACATTTGTTTAAATGAATATATAATTTTTAAAAACTTTATTCTGAGGCCGGACGCAGTGGCTCACGCCTGTAATCCTAGCTCTCTGGGAGGCCGAGGCGGGCGAATTGTTCTGAGCTCAGAAGTTCGAGACCAGCCTGAGCAAGAGCGAGACCCCGTCTCTACCAAAAATAGAAAGAAATTAATTGGACAGCTAAAAATATATATAGAAAAAATTAGCTGGGCATGGTGGCTCGTGCCTGTAGTCCCAGCTACTCGGGAGGCTGAGACAGTAGGATCGCTTGAGCCTAGGAGTTTGAGGTTGCTGTGAGCTAGGCTGACGCCACGGCACTCGCTCCAGGCAAGAGAGTGAGACTCTATCTCAAAAAAAAAAAAAAATCTTTCCTCATAAGAGATTAGGCAGATGCTTCATTTAAAAATATTTATTTCTGTTATTTAAAACCTATAAGTCCTACAGAAATATCACTTAATTGCCTAAGTCTAAGTTTTTGCACTACTCTTTTCCCAAATGTGA
>CAUYSK010062791.1:0-35634 GCA_963575035.1 Avahi laniger
CAAGAAGCCCAGGGGAGAAACAAAGGGAATGATCTATTGAGAGCCTCTTATTCTGTGATGGATACAGCACAGACCTTGTTTTTTACTGGGGACTCCAGACTTTTCCCTACCTTTCTACTGTTGAGGTTTTTCACTCACCTTGCCTCTCAGGCACAATAAATATAGTCATACTGTGATCCATCAGCTCAAGTCTCTTTATTGGATCCTGACACCCCTGGCCCTGGCTCAGGCATTTCCATTGGTGGGACCAACCCACTGGGTGATTTGGGTATTGAGCTGCTGGTTGGTCCAGTCCTGCCGGATGTCGTCGAGATGGCAGTCAAAGTCCACAAGATGCTGGTGTGCCTGGCCCTCCAGTAGTACTCCCACCATCTGCCGTGACTCCTCCCAGTCCCTCCACATCACTCTGAAATAATAACCCCCATGGAGATCAAACAGCAGGCAGTGGGTATAGACACAGACTTGACAGAGGTTAGGTCTAGAGAAGGACTCTTGGAGCACGACCAAGGACAGAAGAGGCCCAGGAGCTTTGGGCTGCCAAGAAAAGGTGGAGGGAGTGGGGCACTCACAAGTTCTTGTCCTTGAGGACCCAGCGAAGACCTTGGTTCTCCAGGACGATGACTGGGGGCACACGAGGCTGAGGCACCAGTTTCTGATTATCCAACTGGGTGGACAAAGAAGGGCAGGTGACAGTCTCAAGGAACCCCCTACCTACTTTCTCTCCACCTCTCCACCCTGAAACCCAAATCTCACCATAATAAGTACTGCATCAGGGAAGAATTCTGCAATTCGTCCAGCGATTTTCAAGGCCAGGGGCCCAGGGCTGTGTAGAAGGAAGATCAGAGGAGTGAGGAGCCAACTGTGGGCAAAACCCGTCCATTTGAGCTGGGCCTCCCAGGTCTCATAGATGTGGGCGCAGCTGTGGCCTTTCCCTGTAGCTGGCCTGGGGGGGTGGCGCCTGCTGGATGCTTGATGCACGACTGCTTGATGCTTGAGTGTTGTGGGAAACAGGTGCTCTGACACTGCTGGTGAGAGTGGAAATCAAAGGTGGTCTTTTTGAAGGGCAATTTGGCATAACCATCCAAATTGAAACTATACTATATATAGGCTTACCCAGAAGTTCCACTTATAAAGAATTTATTATTAATAATAGGACAGTGTCCATAATAAAAAGTTGGAAACAATCTCAATGTTTAATGTAGGCATTAAATAAATTATGGCACACCCATATTCATACTATATAGCTATTAGGGAAGGCAGCTTTTGGTGTGGAAATGGAAAGATGGCAAATATTTATATTTATTAGGTGAGGAAGAGAAGCAAATTACAAAACAGTATTTCTAACTTGATTCATATGTATGTTTAATATATAGAATTATCTTTCTCTCTCTCTCTCTCTCTATATATATATGTAAAGAAATTTCCTTATTTCTAAAATAGTTGGCTGGGCTCTGTGTTCTTTCAGCACTTGGGGGACACCTCGGTTAAAGCAAGATCAGCCTGTTGTTGATACACAATTGTCCTCCCCACCCTCACGGCAGCTCCTCCAGAGCAGGGCTCTGTCCTATTCATCTTTGTATGTCCTCACTCCAGTACCCGGCATAGTGCCTGGTGTACAGCCCCTGCTCCTAAGCCTTTGACGGAGGAAAGATGAAAGAAACGAATGACCTTGGTTCTCCTGCGCGTCCCCCCACTCTCTTCCCCCGCCCCAGCCAAAATTCTTTGCCTTCCGCCTCTGGCTACTCCACTCACCTCTGGTCGTCTAGAGCTGCATTGGCATGGTAGTATCCAGCCACCACCAGACCGGCCTGTGTGCCCCACACATCTACCTGTCGTGGGAAAGGGGCCATCAGTAACTAAATCGTGCCTCTAGCCTTGGTGCGCACTGCTGCCAAGAGGGTGGGGATGGACTTTGGGCTAGGGGTCTTAGGGGGTTGAGAGTGGGCGTCCAACGGAGGCACCTGGTTGAGGGCGACCTCCAACATGACGGACAGGGCCAGGTGGCTGTGGAAGAGGGGCACACAGTCGGTGAGGCACAGGCATTCTCCGGACCGCGGCGCTGGCGCCAGCAACAGTCCGTTGACCGCCGCGTGTGGGTACCGGGCGGCGTGCAGGCACATCTTCACGTAGGCCCGGGCCGAGATCTCCACTTCACCCATGGCGAGCGGGGCCTGCCGGGAAGCAGCAAGCCCGATTAGTGCCGGTTCCCCACCCAGCTCAGGGGAGCCGGTCCCCAGCTCGCGTTCGTGTAGCTCCCTCCAGCGCTCAGCGCCCTCCTTGGCCCTTCCCGGTGCCCCCTCACTTAGGTTCAGCAGCGACGCTAACTCGGCTCTAAGGCGGCCCGCCGGCTTCGTGCGACCTCGGTCCCAGAGCCCTCCCCCGGCCTGGCCCAGACAGAAGGAGGTTCCAATTGCATTCCGCGCCTCCCAGCGCCGCCTCCCCTCGCCCCTAGCGGGCAGCAGCAGATTCCTGCCTGTCCCGGAGACTCAGAGCCCGCAGCTCCCAGCGGGACGGTTCCCGGAGTCCCGCCCACGTGGTGGTCCTTGATAGGTCTAGAGGTTCTCGTTTTCTCCCATCAGTGGCCGCGTCCAAACCTTGCCCCGCCTTTGTCTCCAGCGAACTGGAAAGAACTCGCAACTGCAAAGGAAAGAAAATTGCTCGCACTCTTATTGGCTAGGCTATCCGACTTCCACTCTTGACTGCAGGTTGGCTTTGCCTGTTACTTGTGTTGCCCGCCACCACAGAGCCCTGGGAATGGAGCACTTGCCAGCAGTCGGGTGTCCCGGAGCACTGGGGACAAAGTAGATAGACTTGCTCCTTTTATGGAATGAGAGGATTTGTACTCTCCATCTTCTGTCATTTGCTAATGAGCCGTGTTACTTTCAAGGCCGCAGGTTATCTGGCCCTTGGTTTCTTTAATGTAATATCTGCTACCCATGGTCCTTTAAGGATTAAATAAGATATGCATGGGGACGGGCTTCCAAATTGTCAAATGCTATGCTGCAAATTCTTCTTTTTTATTTTTTTGTTGTTTCTTTTTCCGCGTCCACAGCAGCAAAAATTCTTATATTTTAAAACAGAATAAGGCCCTAAATTAAAGAGCAATCTCACAGAAAGTACAGTAAAGACCACAGCAGAGGAACCCTTGTCTCTACCACCTGCTCAGGGCTGAATCCTGAAAGGCAGAGATAAAGACGTGATTGACTGACACAGAGGGAAAAAAAGACAAAAAGAAAAACTTACAGATTCCTCCTTCCCATAATGTCCTGTGGTATAATTCCTTCACCACAATGCCACGGGTGCATTTTTTCCCAGCTCCCAGTCCTTGAGAAGGAGTCCAGTCATTCATCCATAATCCACCCAGCGAAACCGCATTCTCCCTCTAAGTTTGTTGAGGGAGGATTATTCCTTTCTTCATTCCCCTTCAGCCCCAGAGCTTTCCCTTCTCTATCCAAAGCCATTCCTATAAGGGCTCTGCCCAAATGCAGCCTCTTTCATGAAGAACTCGTGAGACCTCCAATGGAAATAATCTTGTAAAATTCCAAAATACAGGTTATCTGCATGGCTGTCAAGGCCTGTAACAGTCCCCACCCTATTCCTTAGTTGGACATCTTAAGACCAGGAAGGGTGTCTAATTCATCTTTGTCTTCTTGGCATCCCGCCCCTTCCCACTATCACATTCATCTTCAGTGTCTGGACATATGTGGCACTCAATAAATGCTTTTTGAATGAATGGCACACACCAGAGGTAATCCACACGAAGTACAGGTCATTTATTTTCCTTCTAGCCCTGGGCTCAGTACATAGATGGCTTCTCTTCGCCCTTTGGATTGACAATTTTCTCCAGGTTGCTGCTGATGATATGATAAAGCTCAGCCTGAGAGAAGGCGAGAGAGTAAGAGTCAGGTTATGGCCTCTCCCTGTTATGCACCTTCCTTAAGGGCTTACTCCATACTCACATAGAAGGCCCTCAGGTCCAGCACCATGGCCCTGAGCTCCCTATAGGCTGCCTCATCTCGCTCGTGCACCAAGGCCCGGTAATCCATCTGGGATATGGGAGGCAAAGCTAAGTCAGACCCAAGGGAGCTTGGGACATTAGGCTGGTTTCCTTATATAGAGGATAGGTTAACTTGAAGATAAGCCCCTTCTCAGTACCAAGACATGAGATCCCAAAGGACTGAGCAGAAAAAGGGGTTGAGGTTGTGGAAGCCCCAATCAGTTTTCCTAGGCAACAATTTTGGCTTTATATTCACCTCAATGGGAAGGTCTTATAAGACAAGGACCTCTTCCCCGCCACCCACCCCACCTCCAGCCAGTTAAAAGGTTGGTGGACTATCCACTCACTACATGGGTCTCCTTGGAGGCCTTGGCCACAGCATCCCCACGTTCTGAGAAGTACCTGCCAGAAGCAAGGGGAATACCAAAGGGGTGAGAGTTCAGGGAGATGTATTCCCTCAGACCCTTTGCACAAAGAAATGGCTCTACAGTCCCCCATGTTGATCCTCCAGCTGCCCTCACTTGGAAATGGTTGTCTGGAAGGCTTCCACTTTCGTCTTGACTGCATTCACCCTCTCCAGCACCTTCTCCTGTAGCGACATGGGTGATAAAGAAAACATTTAATTTCCTCCCTCCTTCACTCACTATTTCCTTCTCCTCCTAGCTCATTTCTAGCTCCTCTCACTCCCAAAGTCTCTCCCCACTCTCAGTATCCTCAGTGATCCCCGTTTTTCTTTTGGTTTTTATTGTAGAGACAGGGTATTGCTCTGTCCCCCAGGCTGGAGTGCAGTGGCACAATCATAGCTCACTGCAGCTTCGAATTCTGGGCCTCAGGTGATCCTCCTGCCTCAGCCTCCTGAGTAGCTAGAATTACAGGTGTCTATCATCATGCCTGGTTCATTTTTAAAAAATTTTTTGTAGAGATGGGGGTCTCACTACGTTGCAAAGGCTGGTCTGGGACTCTTGGCCTCAAGCAATCCTCTTGCCTTGGCCTCTCAAAGTGCTGGGATTACAGGCATGAGCCATGACACTTGGCCTCAGTCACCCTTTTCTTACCTGGATTGCTACCCCAAAATCATTTCCATCCTCAATCTTGGGGATCAGGTGCTGGATCCATGTGATCACCTATATTAAGAGGTATCATATATAATAATATATAATAATAACATGATAATAATAAGAATTCAACAAACTCATTGGATTCTTCTTATTACTGCCACTTCTTTTTTTTTTTTTTCACCAGCCTAGAAGCTACTAAGGAAATACTGCCACTTCTTAATGATGGCTATATTTAATATGTTTATTTATATTTATTTAAATAGAACACTTATATACTAGGCACTGTGCTAGATTTACCTCATTTAATTATCACAGCAACCTTCCAAGGTATATATTCTTATTGTATCCATTTAACAAATGAAAAAATTGAGTCACAGAACATCTAAATATCTTACTTAAGGATACCAGCTGGATAAGTGATAGAATCAGGACTCTATCACTTACCCAGCAGTCTCTCTCTAGAGTCCATGCTTTTAAACCAACTCACTATATCATATCATCTTCACTGTCCTGTGTATCTGTTACAGTAGTAGGGTCTAAGGCTATAGAAGTAGATACAGTACAGTCTCTGATTTCAGGGCTACCACTGTGATACCAGAGGTCTAACAGAATGATGAAACAAAGGGGATATAAACCCAAAGCATAGAAAGAAGTTTCCTTTTTCAGGACTAAGTCTCTGAATGAAGGATTCACATCTCTGAAGGAGACCAGGGCCTGGCCTTGTTCATCTTCTCTTTCCACTTCCCCCAATACCCAGGCTTACCAGAATGCACTTCTCTTTGAGAGTCCAGACTTCTGGCTTAACCAGGGCAAGGAGGGACAGGACTTTCTCATTCCCAGGGAGAAATCCACACTTAGGGACTGTGAGAAAGAGGGGATTTAGGCCCTTTCTCATTTGGCAGTTAACGTGCCATTTCCCATTCCCTAGTCACCCCTTTCTCCCTTACCTTCTTTCTTCTCCTGCTTATCTGTTTCCATCTAGGGCAAAGGGGGGGAAAGTAGCCTTTAGAAAAGTCAAAGAGGTTGAAGGGGTATCACCTCCATTGGGTTTATAGTCTGAGCCCTGCCCCCTGAGTACCTTACCTCATCATCCTTGGGTGGGGGATCTGGGATGGGGATGTCCAGTGGGGCCCGGAGGGAGGACAGGTCAGCCACATTGAGGGAGTCCTCCTGCACAGAGCTCATTGTCAGGGACTGCCAAGCCTCTTCCCTTCACCCTGAGTCTCAGTCTTACCTCCACACATTCTTGCCCTCTGCCACCCAACCTAGGCTCAGGCCTCACACCATCCTAATGTTCCCAATCCACCATTCACAACTATTCTCTGCATGCTGAGCCCAGCTGTTAGCTAGAGAGGGTGGGTGGAGGGGAGAGAGGACATGGGATGGAGCAGGAGGGGCCCACATTACTCACCTGCAAGAGCTGATTCAGGTATATGATTTTCTGTGGCAAGAATCTATAGAGGAATTCCTCAGCCTGTGGGTTACATTATGAGGGTGGGGAATCACAGAAGACAATGAGATGTCTGAGAATTGGCACTGGCAGGGCCCCATAAATCATTGTGTCCAAGACTTACAAATGAGGAAACTGAAGCCCTGAAAATCAAGGGACTTCCCCAAGCTGGTAAGTGGCAGAACCAAGGTTAGGACTGTGGTATTCCTGCTTTAGGGGCCATGGCTTTTCCCTTCACATCAAAAGAGGGGAGAGGAAGTGTCAGAAGGGGAGAGAGTCCAAAGAGGCTCCATTTAAGGGCAGATGTCAGTAATTAGGAGCTCGCTTTGGGTGAAGGCTTGGTAAGGGAAATAGAGACAACGTCCAGAGTGGATCTGAGAGTCACTCTGAGAGGCTGTGATCCTCAAGTATTGGTCTAAGATTCTAGGTCAAATTGCTTGAATCAAAAGAGACTTACCTCCTGGAAAAGATTTTGCCTGAAGACATCCACCTACACAGACAGCAGTACCCGGATGTTGGTTAAGGGTCTAAGTTGTCAGAGTAAGACCCCATCCCAACGAGGTACCTTCCAACTGTGGCTCAGGCCTTTCCCCCACAAGCCAGTTTTCCCTCAAAGCCCCTGCTCAGTGCACAGACTGGTTAAAGGGCAGGAATCTGGAAATCCCCGGGCTGAAGTGAAAGCTCTAGAGACCAGTTAGGGGAGTTCTCTGGCACAGTCTTGGTCCCCTGAAGCACCCAGCTTGGCCTCCATTCAGGAGGGTTCCCCAGACCCTTCCTGGCCTCCAGTTCCCCGTTACCTGTTTGCGGGCCTCCCCACTCAGGCGCACCCCACAAGGCTTGGCCATGCTGCTCCAGTAGCCAGATCTCCAGTCTCTCAGCTAGTCGCCCAGGCTTTCGCTTTCACTCCCAGGTCCAGGCCCGCCCCCCTCAACCCCGCCCCCTTTCTCTTTTTTCCTTCCCCCTCCCCCCTGACAGGCCGCAAACAGTAGGTAGCCCCTCAGCCATTCCCAGCCAGTTGCCACCAGGAGAGGGGGTGCTGGCTGGGTCATAAGCCCAGGGGTTGTCCGAGGGAGGGGCTAGGGTGAGTGGGATGGCTGAGACTGGAACCGGGGCTGTCCCTCGGCGAGGGGGCGGGGCTTATAGTGAGGACCGAGGGGAAGTCCGGGGTTGCGGTGAGAGGGGTAGGAGAATGGGAAAGGGGGTAGGTATCCAGTGGTGGGGTTCCCCTGAGAAGGCTCGACCGTGAGGAGGGGACGGAGAGGGATCAGAGCGAGTGGAACGCGTAGTTAGAGGGAGCCCCTGGGGCGGAGAAGGGGTGGAAGAGAAGTTGGAGAGGGGGGCTTTCCCCTGCCTTCAGGACAGACCGGAGAGTGGGCGGGACTTGCTTGAATGGGCCTAGGGCTGGCCAGAGTCGGGTCCCCAGCAAGGGGGTGTAGTTTCCCAGAGAGGACCGGAGCATGGCAGACTGGTCCTGAAGGAAAAGGGAAGGGTCTGAGCCAAATAGGACCACCCTGTGCCTGGAACTATCCGGAAGGGGTGGAACCAGACGGGAGGAAGGCAGGAAAGTGCTCTTGAATGCAGGGAAAACGCGGGGACGCGCTGAGGGAGGAGCCAGAGGTTATTTATCTCCTCATTGGTTGGGACCGCCTTTTGGCCACGCCCCTGGCCTCCGGACACATTCCCCTTCCTTAAGCTTAAGCCCCTCCCGTTCCTCTGAAACCGGGTCGCAGTCCCGCCCTCTTTCTTAGTACTTCCTGTTCCCGGCTAACCCTGCACCTGGGTCGGGGGCCAGAGAGTGACCGTGGCCTGAGTGACCTGGAGCAGCTCCACCGACCGGATCAGGTCTCAAAGCCGGGCACCAGGCGGGAGGGGCGGCGTTCGGGCCGCGCGCAGCCCGCGCTGGGTCCTGGCGGGCGGAAAGGCTGGGGCTGACTCCTGTCTCAGGATGCCGGGGGAGGAGGAGCGGGCCTTCCTGGCGGCCCGCGAGGAGCTGGCGAGCGCCCTGAGGAGGGATTCCGGGCAGGCGTTTTCCTTGGAGCAGCTCCGGCCACTACTAGCCACCTCCCTGCCGCCAGCCGCTCGCTACCTGCAGCTGGACGCCGCACGCCTGGTCCGCTGCAACGCTCATGGGGAGGTGAGGCCTGGCCCCGCTTCAAAGGAAAACATAGGGCCTGGGGCCGGAGCGAGCTCACAACTCTCTGCTTTCTGACTGCTCCCAGCCCCGAAACTACCTCAACACCCTGTCCACGGCCCTGAACATCCTGGAGAAATACGGCCGCAACCTCCTCAGCCCTCAGCGGCCCCGGTACTGGCGCGGGGTCAAGTTTAATAACCCTGTCTTTCGCAGCACAGTGGATGCGGTGCAGGTGAAGCCCCTGAGCCTTATGGGAAAGGGGACTGGGACTGGGCCTGGGCTGGGAATTGGCTAGAAGTGGCCTGAGGCTGTGCTGAATGGGAAGGGACGCTGACTGGTTGTGAATGTGTGGTAGGGGGGCCGGGATGTGCTACGATTGTATGGCTACACGGAGGAGCAGCCAGATGGGTTGAGTTTCCCTGAAGGGCAGGAGGAGCCAGATGAGCACCAGGTTGCTACAGTCACACTGGAAGTACTGCTGCTTCGGACAGAGCTCAGCCTGCTGTTGCAGGTAAGATGTTCCTTAGTCCTGATAATTTACAGACCAGGGCTGGGGAACACAGCCTAAGTCAAGTCAGTCTGAGGACTCCCGTGCTGCTGAACCGTGGACATTCTGGGAGCTCCTGGTACTGTTCTTTTCTCTGTGAATATTAAGGGACTAGGGCTTATAGGGAGGGCTTTGTTCTAGGGTGCTAGGTGGAAGCCCTTTTTTTCTGGTTTGCAGAATACTCATCCAAGACAAAGAGTACTGGAACAGCTGCTGGAAAATAACGTTGAAGATGATGTAAGAAAGGCAGGAAGGGGGCTGATGAACAAAGGGAACAGGAATTGTTGGATTCTGTGTCCCATGCCCCTTCCCCATTCCCTGCTCTTTCTTCCTTAGACGCTGCAGCTTTCAGAGTTTGAACCCTTACTAAGAGAGATTGCTCCCGGCCCCCTCACCACACCCTCTGCCCCAGGTATTTTTGGCCCTACATGGGGGGTGGGGGTGAGTAGTAGATTTCCATATTGATGGAAATTTGGGACCTTCCTCTATCTTCTTGGTTATCTTCCTTTGTTTTTTAAAAGAGATTAAAGTTGTTTTCTTGGGTTCAAATGTTTTGAAAAGTAGTCCTGTGATTTGCCTCCATCCGTAGCAGATTCAGGTATAACCTAGTCTTTTTTAGAAAGATGTTCTGTTCTTTTCTCTCGTGTTCTCTAGGCTCCACTCCTGGTTCCTGCTTCCTCTGTGGTTCTGCCCCAGGCACACTGCACTGCCCATCCTGTAAACAGGCCTTGTGCCCAGCCTGTGACCACTTGTTCCATGGACACCCATCCCGTGCTCATCACCTCCGCCAGACCCTGCCCAGGACCCTGGTCCAGGCTGCCCACCTGAGCTCCAGGTGAGATGTTTTCTTCTCTTCTGGATGAGAATGAAATTTAGAGACCTTAAGATCACTTGATTATCTACTATTTGCCAAGTTCTATGCTAAAGACTGTTTAATAAAGGACAAGCAATCAGTCGCAACCCTGAAGGAGATAGTAGACATACATATCAAGCAAGTAGCGTTCACCACAAGACAGGTTATTATGGTGTGCAAATAGCTAGTAAGTGGATGCAACCTAGTCTGAAGGATCAGCTCAATCGCTTGGCAGTATTTTCAGTACTCATACTAGGTATATCTACCCAGAAGAAGTGAGCTTTAAGCTGCCATTTAAATGTTGCACAGGCCATGGGTATGAGAGTGTTTGAGACAGAGACAACAAGATGTACAAGGGCCAGTGCCATGTGCCGTTACCCAGGAAATGGAGAATACCCAAAAGTGAGGGACCCAGCTACCAGGTCCCACCTCAAAAGGCCATATCTGCTTTTCCTTTACAGTTTACCTGCCTCAGCCCAACCACAGCCCCAGCCGACCTCCCTGCTGGCCCTGGGAGACAGCTCTCTTTCTTCCCCTGATCCTTCAAGTGCTCGTTTGCCCTGGCACTGTGCTGCCTGTGCTGTGCTAAATGAGCCTTGGACAGTGCTCTGTGTGGCCTGTGCTCGGCCCCGAGGCTGTAAGGGGTTGGGGCTGAGGATTGAGGGTCCCCAAGGAACCGGGGGCTTAGAATCTGAGCTTGCACGGGGTCGGTGGGCCTGCCAGAGCTGTACCTTTGAGAATGAGGGACCGGCTGTGCTATGTGCCATATGTGAGAGACCTCGGCTGGCCCAGCCTCCCAGCTTGGTGGTGGATTCCCCGGTTGCTGATATTTGCCTGCAGCCCCTTCAGGTAACCCGTTCCTGGCCTTCCCACCTCTTCATTGCACATGTTACCTCAGGCCATTCGCTGCTTTCCCATCCCCCATTTTCCTTTAGTTCCTCCAGCTCCATATATTTCCATCGTAAACCTCAGCCAGCCAGTCAATATGATAATCCTCTCTGCCTTCCCAGCAGGGGAATACCTTGCTCTCTTCTGTCCAGACTCAAGTCTGGTACTGTATTCATTGTACCTTCTGCAACTCGGGCCCTGGCTGGGTGTGTGTTATGTGCAACCGGACAAGCAGCCCCATCCCAGTACAGCGTGCCCCCCAGCCCCATGCCAGCTCTTTGGAAAAGGGACTCCCTAAGCCTGGGCCTCCGGGATGCCTCAGTACCCCTCTGCCCAGTTCCTATGGAGACTCTGAAAAGCACCGACAAGACAAGATGCAGGAGGAAGGTCTCCAACTAGTGATCATGATCCGGGTGAGGATTCAGCTTGGGATGAGGTGGGGCTGAGCTGGGGGTGGAAAGAAGATGCAGTTGGTTGATAGTTCTTATAAAATTTGTCAGTTTTAGCAGCAGCTATCTGTGCCTTACTGAACACTTCCCACTTGGCAATTAACATTTTATGCACTGGTCACATGGTCCACATCTGAGCCCAGCCACTGTTGGCGTCTCACTTCGTCTGAGGGTGGATGGAGGGTATCCCTCTTCATGAGCCTGACGGGTAGGACTGTGCCTTAGGAAGGGGAAGCTGCAGGTGCCTGTCCAGAGGAGATCTTCTCGGCTCTGCAATACTCAGGCACTGAGGTGCCCCTGAAGTGGCTGCGCTCAGAGCTGCCCTACGTGCTGGAGATGGTGGCTGAGCTGGCTGGACAGCGGGACCCTGGGCTAGGTGCCTTTTCCTGTCAGGAGGCCCGGAAAGCCTGGCTGGATCGTCATGGCAACCTTGATGAAGCTGTGGAAGAGTGCGTGAGAGCCCGGCGTAGGAAGGTATCAACTGTGCTGGAGGTGGGACAGGATTGAGAGTCTTAGAGTCTCTTACATTCTCCTTTGCTTGCTTTTCTGTCTTCACTTCCTCTGTCCACTCCCAACTTGCAGGTGCAGGAGCTCCAGTCTCTGGGTTTTGGGCCTGAGGAGGGGTCTCTCCAGGCATTGTTCCAGCATGGAGGTGATGTGGCACGAGCCCTGACTGAGCTACAGCGCCAGCGCCTAGAGCCCTTCCGTCAGCGCCTCTGGGACAGTGGTCCTGAGCCCACCCCCTCCTGGGATGGCCCAGATAAGCAGGTGCTAGGAAGAGGCGAGGAGCCGAAGAACCCACCAGGAACAAGAGGGAAGTTGGGAAGGGAAGGTTCCTGGGCTCTGACAGTGACTTCTGCCTCCACCTGAATCACATTGCAGAGCCTGGTCAGACGGCTTTTGGCAGTCTACGCACTCCCCAGTTGGGGCCGGGCAGAGCTGGCACTGTCACTGCTGCAGGAGACACCCAGGAACTATGAGCTGGGGGACGTGGTAGAAGCTGTGAAGCACAGCCAGGACCGGGCCTTCCTGCGCCGATTGCTTGCCCAGGAGTGTGCTGTGTGTGGCTGGACCCTGCCCCACAACCGGGTAAGCCCCTCTCCACCATACCTGGTCCTGGAATTACATATTCCCTTTGGACCTCCACCCCAGTTCGTATCTCTGGCCCTGTCTTCTACTCTGCAGTTGCCCAAGTACCCCTGAAAGCTTCTGGGAAGGGGAAGGCAGGAACAGGCTACCTCCTCTCTTTTTTTTAAATGTTCTATTATGGAAATTTTCAAACATACAATAGTGAAGGAAATCATAGTACAGATTCCCTTGCTCCCTGCAACTTTTCCACTACCAGTATATTTATCACCAAGCTTCAACAATGATCAATATATGGCCAATCTTTATTTCATTTATATACACAGAGGATTATCTTAAAGCAAGTCTCAGGCATCATAGTTTATCTGTAAATATTTCAGTATATATCTCTGAAAGATAAAACTCTTTGGAAGACATAGCCACAACACCATTGTCACGCCAAAAAAATTAACAGTAATTCTTTGATATCATCAAATATCCAGTTGGTAGGAGCAAGCTCTTCTTACCTCCTAAGCTCCCACTTAACTCTAGGTCCGAAGTGGCAAATACTTTGGCCAAATACTGTCTGATTTCGTTAGCCTCGCTCTGTATGTATCTTATTTTGTTTTTATTTTTTTTTTAAATAATTGTAGATTTACAGGAGGTTATAAACATAGTACATAGAGTCTTGCATACTCTTCACTCACCTTCCACCATTGGTGACATCTTATATGATTGTAGTACAATATCAAGATCAATAAATAGACGTTGTTACAATGTTAGCTATGCTACAGATCTTGTTCATTTTTTACATGGATGTGTATGTGTGGTTCTACGCAATTCTATCCCATATATAGATCAGTGTAATCCCCACCATAATCAAGATACAGATTGTTTTGTCACCACAAAGGAAATCCTTCATGCTGCCCTTTTATAGTCATACTGTCCTTCCCTCCACTCTCTGTCACCTGGCAACCACTAATCTGTTCTCCATCTCTATAGATTTGTCATTTCAAGGATGTTATTTGTAATTGGTTTTTTTTTTTTTTTGAGACGGAGTCTCACTGTGTTGCCCGGGCTAGAGTGCCATGGCGTCAGCCTAGGTCACAGCAATCTCAAACTCCTGGGCTCAAGCAATCCTCCTGCCTCAGCCTCCCGAGTAGCTGGTACTACAGGCATGCGCCACCATGCCCAGCTAATTTTTTCTGTGTATTTTTAGTTGTCTAGCTAATTTCTTTCTACTTTTAGTAGAGATGAGGTCTCGCTCTTGCTGAGGCTGGTCTTGAACTCCTGACCTCGAGCTATCCTCCTGCCTCGGCCCCCCAGAGTGCTAGGATTACAGGCATGAGCCACCACGCCTGGCCATTTGTTATTGATTGAATGTGAACGCCTTTAGAGGCATTTTTGTGTTGACCTTAGGTCTTGCCACTGTCTACTTTCCTCCACTGACTAATTGTCTTCAGATGTTTAGGTTGCCTGCCTGGCACCCTGCTGGCACTTGAGATTGCTACGCTTGCCTAGTTGCTAATTAGAGTCTGGTTTCTCAGTGGACACCTGATTACTGCTCCTTCCCCAGGCTAGCAGCTGTGGCTTCTAACTCCCTCCCCTCCTATCCCTAACCCTCTAGATGCAGGCCCTGACTTCCTGTGAGTGCACTATCTGTCCTGACTGCTTCCGCCAGCACTTCACCATTGCCTTGAAGGAGAAGCACATTACAGACATGGTGTGCCCTGCCTGTGGCCGCCCTGACCTCACCGATGACAGCCAGTTGCTCCCCTACTTCTCCACCCTTGACATCCAGGTACTACAGCCCCTAGGACTCAGGTGCCCTGGGCTTTGAACAGGAACCCTACCCACCCACTGCCTCTGTACCCTGTCCTCAGCTTCGGGAGAGCCTAGAGCCAGATGCCTATGCGTTGTTCCATAAGAAGCTGACTGAGCGTGTGCTGATGCGGGACCCTAAGTTCCTGTGGTGTGCCAAGGTAAGTGGCCTGCCCAGAGGAGCTGAATATGGAGGGGCAGGAGAGGGCACCAGGCTAGGCCTTGGATAGCTGTAAAGCTATGCTCTTGCACTTACAGTGTTCCTTCGGCTTCATATATGAGCGTGAACAGCTGGAGGCGACATGTCCCCAGTGTCACCAGACCTTCTGTGTGCGCTGCAAGCGCCAGGTGAGGCACATTCATACGTTCAGAAGTACTTGCTGAGCTACTCCCAGGTACTGTGTTAGACTCAGGGGAGCTCGAGTACTGGAAAGCAAAACAGACATGAACTCTAGGCAGGGAGACAGGTATAGGGAGAAAGGGAAGAACTGAGTGAGAAAGAAAGAGCAAGGAAAGGGAAGGGAGGGAGGAAGAAAGGAAAAAAAGTGAGAGAAGGAGGGAGGAACTAATTTTACATAGGCACAAGTTCCATGAAGAAAGGAATCTGAGACTAAGAATAACAGAATGGACCTACTTAGGGTAGAGAGGTCAGACAAGTTCTCTTTAAAATGGTGTAATTTAAGCTCAGGCCTGAAAGTTAAGAAGAAGCCAGCCACACGAGTATTTGGGACAGAAATAACAACACATGGAAAGGCCAAAGTCAGAAAAAAGTGGTGTGTGACTAGAGCCTAGAGAGCAGGGGTGAAGGTGACAGGTGGTCAGAGAGGAGCCAGCTGCCAGATCAGGACAGCCCTGAAGGCCAAGTGAGGCAGGTGTTAGCCTTCATTCTGAGATCAAGCAAGGGGCAATACTATTTCATTTGTCTTTTAAGAAATTCATTGTTTGATACCAAAAAAATTTAAGCTACATTATGAAACATAATGAAGTGAACACAGACCCTAACCTCAAACCTCAAAACTAGGTTACCACTCATACTGTTCAAGCTACCTGGCTTACACTTTTGAAGGGCTTTTGGCTGCAACAGGGAGAATGGGTAGTAGGGGAGCAGGAGTGGGAAGCAGAGAGACTGTAACTAAGGCAAGTTCTGATGATGGCCTGGAGTAAGGTGGTAACAGCAGGCGCACAGCGTTGGGATGGGCTTGGGTAGTAGAAACAAGACTTGCTAATGAATATGGGGTAGTATGAGGAAAGAACCAAGGATAGCCCCTCAGTTTGGGGTCTGAGCAAATGGCAGATGACAATGACATAAACTAAGCTGGGAACCACTGTTTGGAGTGGAGGGCCAGCAAGAAGGGCCAGGGCATGGGATGGACTTTCCACACGAAGCCTACTTTCCCTCTGGCAGTGGGAGGAACAGCACCGAGGTCGGAGCTGCGAGGATTTCCAGAACTGGAAACGCACCAATGACCCAGAATACCAGGCCCAGGGCCTGGCAATGTATCTTCAGGAAAATGGCATTGGTGAGCCTGCCCACCCCACCCCTTGGTCTGTTTGCTCAGTATTCTGTCATTGCCAGTGGCTCTCTTTCTGAGGACTTTGAGTTGCAGTGGCAGCCCCAGCCCTGACCTCCTGTCCCTTGCAGATTGTCCCAAGTGCAAGTTCTCATACGCACTGGCCCGAGGAGGCTGCATGCACTTTCACTGCACCCAGTGCCGCCACCAGTTCTGCAGTGGCTGCTACAATGCCTTTTACGCCAAGAATGTGAGCCGGAGCCCGGAGGATGTGGAAGGGCTAGAAGGGCGGGGGGCTGCCATTGGGTTTGAGGGGCAAAGGCCATTGAGCAGCCCAGGGGAAGAGAAGAGGAAGTCAGTGGGATGTAAAGCACCTCTCTCTGTCCCCTCTCCCCCTTTGCTCACTCCAGACCCTCCAGTGTCTCCATCTCCCCCAACCCCTACACCCCTCACGCAGGGGTTCCTGAGAGGCCAGGACCCCAACAGTCTCCAACTTCCCCTCTCCCATCTGGGTTTCCGCCAGAAATGTCCAGACCCTAACTGCAGGGTGAAAAAGTCCCTTCACGGCCATCACCCTCGAGACTGCCTCTTCTACCTGAGGGACTGGACTGCTCCCCGGCTCCAAAAGCTGCTACAGGTCAGAGGTGGCCAACCCAGCTGGGTTTGCAAGTTGCCCAGGAGAGGAAGGCAGGGCCCAGGCTGGGCAATGGAAAGGGCTGTGTGCTGGGAAATGCAGAAGGGACTAGCATCAAGGGGAACATAATGCCCATCTGTCTCTGCTCCTCCTTAGGACAATAACGTCATGTTTAATACAGAGCCTCCAGCTGGAGCCCGGGCAGTCCCGGGAGGTGAGTGTCAGAACAAGCCTTTGAGAAGGGGAGGTAGTGTGCTGGGCTCCCACTGTGTGTTGGGAAAGGGCAGCCTTGGGTCTAGCATTACTTGGTGTGTGCCCTTTGACAAGTTAATCAACCTCCTGGGGCCTCCCTCTGTACAATGAGGTAATATGCACCTTGTAGCTGAGCTAGGTTACATAAGACATCAGTAAAGCCCCTGGCACCCATGAAGCCCTTAATACTAATTTTTTTATCCATTCCCAAATGATAATGATTCATGAATTAACTCTGTGATATTTAATGAGACCTGCTAGTTGCAGGGCACTGTTTTAGGTTCCATGAGGGCAACAGACAGGTGTCATAAGTGGTTCTAATCTATCCTACTTCTTACAGTGTAGACAGAGGTAAGTCTATGGCCATACCACCCTGAATGTACCCAACCTCATATGATCTCAGAAGCTAAGTAGGTTAGGGCCTGGTTAGTCCTTGGATGGGAGATAGCCTGGGAATACCAGGTGCTGTAGTCTTTAAAATAAATTTTTTAAAATTATTTTTAGAAAATAGAGGTAAAGGCTGGGTGCGGTGGCTCACGCCTTTAATCCTAGCACTCTGGGAGGCCGAGCCAGGTGGACCACTTGAGCTCAGGAGTTCCAGACCAGCCTGAGCAAGAGCAAGAGCCCGTCCCTACTAAAAATAGAAAGAAATTAGCTGGACAGTTAAAATACATATAGAGAAACTGAGCTGGGCATGGTGGCACATGCCTGTAGTCCCAACTACTCGGGAGGCTGAGGCAGTAGGATCGCTTAGCCCAGGAGTTGGAGATTGCTGTGAGCTAGACTGACACCACAGCACTCTAGCCCAGGCAACAGAGTGAGACTCTATCTCAAAAAAAAAAAAAAAAAAGAAAAGAAAAGAAAATAGAGGTAAGTTTACTATGAAAGAGCTAAATAACAACCAAAAGAGCCGTCTCAAGGGAATATGTGTTTATGAGCCAAAAGCCAGCTTAGATAAAAGTAGGAACAAGGTCCC
Source organism: Avahi laniger (assembly GCA_963575035.1). Classification (NCBI taxonomy): domain Eukaryota; kingdom Metazoa; phylum Chordata; class Mammalia; order Primates; family Indriidae; genus Avahi; species Avahi laniger. The sequence continues at coordinate 17,636 of CAUYSK010062791.1, forward strand.
TGCCTTTGTATCAGAGTCTGTCTGCTGCTGATGGCATCTCTAAGTACCCACCACTGGGAGAGCAGGAATTCTTGTGCTCAGTCCCCTCCCTGGAGGCTCCCTTCCCTGCTCCATGGATAGTCCAGTTCTCCTGGGGCTTTGTGGTCAGTGGCCTCCTCCCAACAAAGGGTCCCTTTCTTCTCTCACCCATAGGTGGCTGCCGAGTGATGGAGCAGAAAGAGGTTCCCAATGGGCTCAGGGACGAAGCTTGTGGCAAGGAAACTCCAGCTGGCCATGCTGGCCTCTGCCAGTGAGTGCTGGCAGGACATGGAGCATGGTGTTGGGCATTGGGGTGGGAGTGGTGAGGGTGTACCCAGGCAGTAAAGTGGGTCTCTGGGAGCAGTAGGTCCTGCAAGGAGTACAAGGGAGGGGGCTCTCTGGGCAAGGGCATGGATAGGTAGTAGCAGGCAATGTGCACAGGTTGGCGCTGCCTACAAGTGCAACAGGCAGGGCTTGTCATTCTTGTTTGAGTATCCCAGTGCCCAGCCATGGGCACACTGGGCACACTCAGTTAATATTAGCCAACAGAAGAACAAGAGTGCTGCTACCTTATCTCCCCAGGGCACACTACAAAGAGTATCTTGTGAGCCTCATCAATGCCCACTCACTGGACCCAGCCTCCCTGTATGAGGTTGAGGAGCTGGAAACAGCCACTGAGCGCTACCTGCACGTTCGCCCCCAGCCATTGGCTGGAGAGGATGCCCCTGCCTACCACGCCCGCCTGTTTCAGGTATAGCCTTCACCCAGCCTTGCCTCTGACCCCATCCTCCAGAAGTCACCTGAGTCTGAGCTCCAGGCTTCCAGTATCATTACCTTCTTTCTCCTTCTGCAGAAGCTGACAGAAGAGGTGCCCTTGGGACAGAGTATCCCCCGCAGGAGGAAGTAGCCAGGGCAAGGATCCTGATGAGGGTCCTGTGGCCTGACTCCCTCAGAAACAGCTCCAGCACCAATAAAGAAGCATCTTATTGCCCAGGCTTCTTGGTAGTCCTTCTTCCTGGCCCCACCATCTCGGGGCACCAGGGAAAGAGGGGGGTAAACAGAGCTTTGCCGAAAGGGACCCCTGAAGCTTACTGCCTGACCCATCCCGGACTCAGGACCAGGAAGGAATTGACACTGCAGATGGGCAAGGGAGGCCCTCGCCATCCAGCCACCTGGTCTGGGCTCCCTCCCACACTGCCTTCTTCCTTTCATCAAATTCATCTGGTATTTGAGTCACCTAATATGTACCAAGCAGGCACTATGAGGGAACACAGATGCACAGGTGTACGTAGCAATCCAGAGGCCCCAGGCCAGACCCCAGCAAACTATGACCTCCCTTGGGAAACCACAGTGTCACATAGAGGTCACATATGAGCAAAGAGTGTGTGAGGGAGGAAGGGGAACCCCATAGCAAGGGATAGCAAGACAAGAGCCAGGAGCCAGCCCTGCAGAGCCAGGTCCTCTTGCTGCTGACAGTGAGGTTGTCAGATGCTGCTTCCCCCTGGTGGTGACGGGCTGCCCTGCAACTGTGAGACCACGTGATTTCTGGGAACCGGACCTCCCTGGAGGAGAACTGAAACTTAGGGCGGGGACTATAGGAAGGGGCGGAGAGAGTACGAAGCCGCCTAGCCAAGGAACTAAGCTGAGGTTCTCCGAGCCCTGGGACGGCCTGGACAGCAGTTCAGGTAAGATCAGCCAAAGAGGAATATGAGCATGGGATCTAGGGCTGGAAGGGCCAACCAGATTGGAGGTGGGGGGTGGGGACTCCTGGGGTCTTCTCTGCTAGACTGAGGGATAGAGAGGCCTGTGAGTCAGGAAGCAGGAGATTTGGCCTGGGAGTGAGATTGAGAGGCTGACAAGGGCCAGTGTCTCAGGCCCTATAGGAAAAGGACAGGAAGGCCTGCTGGGTTGCTCAGAGAGGAAGGCTCTGCCCCAGCCTCAACTGATCCTGTTTGTTTGCTTCCTGGCCCTGCCCACTTATGGTGCAGCTCCACCTCCCTGCCCCAGCTTCCTAACCCACCTACCCTTGGGGCAAGCAGAGGAGAGGGATGGGAGTCAAAGGGTAGGTTGTGGTTGTGTAGGTTGGAGGGTGTTTGAAGAGGGCTGAGGCATCTCTGAAACAGATACTGCCTCTGCAAGTGCTTGGGAATGTAGACAGGGCCTCTCACCAGGAACAGAACACCAGGTGAATTCTCTCCCAAGTGATATATTCCTGAAAAGTTCTAAAATTAAGACCAATGCCTAAGGTTTCCTTTTAGATGTCACAGCTTGGAATGTTAAAAAGAATGTTTTGGGTTTTTTTTTTTTTTGTAATTGCTAATGATGGCAGAGTAAAACAGTTCTGCTTCAGAGAATGTTGAGATGTGTCTGGAGCCAAAAAGATAGTTGGCGTCTCTGGAGCCCATTGTCAGAATGCAGCCCCAGTGGCCAGGGTCTCAGGAGATGTTCCCTCCCAAAGAGTAGTTCTGATGCTTCCTGCTCCTCTCATTTCCCAGGATGGCATCAGGCAGGGTGCGCTGTACCCGAAAACTCCGCAACTGGGTGGTGGAACAAGTGGAGAGCGGGCAGTTCCCAGGGGTATGCTGGCACGATACAGCTAAGACCATGTTCCGGATTCCCTGGAAGCATGCAGGCAAGCAGGACTTCCGTGAGGACCAAGATGCTGCCTTCTTCAAGGTGAAAGGGCCTGGAAACCACCATCCCCTCCGAATGAGGGATGGAGTATACACTGGTGCACTTACCCTCAAGGGCTTGCGTCTGCCTGGGTTTCAGATAAAGGAGAGTAGACTCAGCTGCATCGTTTGTAGAGCCCAGTGCAAAACAAAAATGTGGAGGGAGGCCTCATTTAAAAATTAGGATTTCAAGATGGCAGCAGCAGAGCAGAAACCCAGCACGAGCCCTGCTGATTTCAGGGCCTTTGTGAGTGCTCAGGCCACATGCCAATGAAGGGCGGCCCTGTTGGAGGGGCAGTTGGGGTCTCTAACACTCTGCCTCTTCTCTTCCTCTCTTTCCTAGGCCTGGGCAATATTTAAGGGAAAGTACAAGGAAGGGGACACAGGAGGCCCTGCTGCCTGGAAGACTCGCTTACGCTGTGCCCTCAACAAGAGTCCCGAATTTGAAGAGGTTCCTGAGAATGGCCGTATGGATGTTGCTGAGCCCTATAAGGTGTATCGGCTACTACCGCCTGGAACCCTCTCTTGTGAGTGTCCCCTTGCCCAGCCACTCCTGGAATCAGCAGACTGGGGAGGAAGGATACAGATGTGACCCTCCCTGGGGCCCTTCAGGGTTCTGCCCTATCCCTGCCCTTAGGCAGCTGCTCCCAGGCTTCCCCTCCTAGTCCTGCCCATCCTTTCCCCGCCTCACACCTCTCCGTTACCTTCTGTGCCTGTTTAAGTCCCTGACCTTTCTCTCGCCGTCAACAATTCCACAGCCCAACCAGGAACCCAGAAATCACCATCAAAGCGACGCTACAGTTCTGTGTCCTCTGAGAAGGAGGAGGAAGAGGGTGCCATGAAGAACTGCAGACACAGTCCCTCCTTGTTTCAGGATCCCCTTGATAATGTGAGATCTGGGGAGGGAACTGGATGGGCCTGAGTGCAGGACAGTAACGAGAGGGAGAGGTGGGCCAGCAACAGACTCTGTGTCCACAGGAAGAGGTAGGAGCCGCTGGGGGAGCATCCCATTCAGACAGCAACAGCAGCAGTGGCGGCGGCAGCAGCAGCAGCAGCCACAGTCCTGAGCCACAGGAAGGTACCATCTCCCCCGTCTCTTGTGTCATTCCCTATGTCATACCCTCTGGCTCTAGGGACTCCCCAGTCCCACTCTGAATGACCAGTGCCTTTGCCTCCTTTCCAGGTGCAGACACAACTGGGGCCCCCTTTCAAGGGGATCAGGTGTCCCCGGAGTTTCTGCTCCCTCCGGAGTCAGGTACTTGACATTTCTAACTCTTTCCTGGCCCCTGTTCCCCTTGAGTCTTCTCCCTTTGACTATGTTTGCCTTGTCTAAGCAGTCAGGGCCTGCAGCTAACTGAGCCCACCTTACCATAGACTGAGGCACAGGTTTCTAGGCAGTGAGAATTCCACTTGTCTGTCCAGACACCAGAAAGCTTGCTTCTCAAAAATACCACCCTACACATTCTGTTTCCTGGAGATCTGCGGTAAGACATTGATTTCTTTGGGCTAAATAGAGGCCCAGTCTCCAGGGACCTTCTTGCAAACTCCAAGACCCTGGGTATAAGCCCTGAGGCCTCAGGGTGAATCACCAAATTGGTTACTCTCCTGAGTGATAGGAAGGCCTAATAGGAAGCCCCTGGCTGGTGAGAGGGCATCCTGGGGAGAGAGGGGCTGCTGACAGCCTGTGTGCTCCTCCAGCACCAGGTGCAGCTGGGCTCTTCTATCCCCAGACTACTCGCTGCTGCTCACCTTCATCTACAGCGGGCGCGTGGTGGGTAAGGCCCAGGTGCAGAGCCTGGACTGCCGCCTCGTGGCTGAGCCCTCAGGTTCTGAGAGCAGCATGGAGCAAGTGGTGTTTCCCAAGCCTGACCCACTGGAGCCCACACAGCGCCTGCTGAGCCAGCTTGAGAGAGGTGTCCTGGTGGCCAGCAACTCCCGAGGCCTCTTTGTGCAGCGCCTTTGCCCCATCCCCATCTCATGGAATGCACCGCAGGCCCCCCCTGGGCCAGGCCCACATCTGCTGCCCAGCAACGAGTGCGTGGAGCTCTTCAGAACTGCCTCCTTCTGCAGAGGTGAGGCTGCTCCTGCTGGACACCTGAGCCCCCCAACCTGTTAGTACCTCCTGAGCCCTACTTGGTGGGTCCTGCCACCACCCTGTCTGTCAGCAGATCCTCAGTCGTGGTCTGTGTGTGGCCCCCCTGCTCTTGTGTGGTGCACATCCTGTGTGGCCATACACTCAGCCTGGCAGCTACCTGGCAGCTCTCCTTCCCCGGCCAAGGCCATGAAGATGAGGTTCAGGTGGAGTCCAGGATAAGAATGTCACTTCGTGGGGAGCAGCATCACATTGAAGCATGTAATAATTATGTGAAGGTGCATAGACAAGTCGGCACAGATTTTGAGGCTCATGGCCCTCTTCTACATACACACTGGCACACAGCCATCCCCGTGTTTGAGAGAGCTGGCGCACATCACACCCCTGGCCCCACTGCACCCTGTCTCTGCCACACTCTAGGCATCCCCTAGGGTTGCCCCTCACTCCTATCTACTCTTGCAGTTCCAGTTCCAGCCCCCACTCAACTCCAAATCTGACCTTAGGAGTGGGCCCAGGAATATAGGGGGTGCAGAGTGTGGGTGTTCCCAGGGCCAGGGGCACCCTAGCACTGGGAGGTATGAGCAAGCAGCAAAGATGTAGGCACTTCGGTATTAGCAGCCAGGGCTGCTGCCAGTAAGAACTCTCCCAGGGGAGAGCTTTTCAAGTTGTAATCTGCTACTTTAAACACTTCTTATTAGAGGAAGGGGCACCCGTTCCTATTTGTACATGGCTAAGTAGCACTTAGTTCCTTTCTCCTAACCCTGTGGCTCCTGCACTGGCCTTGGTCTCCATGTGCTCCCCACCTCCATCATCGATTCCTCACTATTCCCTCCTGCCTATGGTCCTCTCTTCTCTTTTCTTTTTTTTTTAAATCTGATGATGGGTTGACTGAAGAACCTTTAAGAGGGTCTAATGCTGAATTTGAAGCCGTCTTTTCTTTCTTCTAACCCTTGACCCTTTGTCTTTCAGACTTGGCCAATTACCTCCAGGGCCTGGGCCCACAACCCAAGTTCCAGGTAACACTGAATTTCTGGGAGGAGAGCCCTGGCCCCAGCTATATGTCACAGAATCTTATCACAGTGCGGGTAAGTTCAGAGCAGAGGCAGAGTAGCCTGTCTAATGTGGGTGGGGACGGTGGTGTTCCAGGGGAGGAAGGTCTCCAGGCAGGGGAACAGCTCCTATGGGTAGCGTCCTCCCTGGCTGCGCTGACTGATACCCTCTTCCCCATCTCTTCCAAACAGATGGAGCAGGCCTTTGCCCGACACTTACTGGAGGAGACTTCAGAGGATCAGGCAGCCATTCTGTCCCTGATGTAGAGCCTGGGGACCCACCTTCCACCTCACCTCTCTGTTCCTCCTATCTCCTTTGAAATAGACTCATTCTCCACCCTGTTGACCAGCCTGCTTCCTTTGTGATAATTCTCAGTGGTTGACTGTGATAGTTACGTCCTTGAACTCTTCACGCACGCTGGCTGGTGGAGAACTCAAGGATAATTTTTTTATTTTTTTGTAAAAAAATCTTTGAGATAAACTGTCTTTCATCGCTAAGGAACTGGGAAATTCCAAATAGTATGAACTCAGGGGGCCTTTCCCTTTTCCCCTAATCCCCAACTCTAAAGCCAAGCACTTTATATTTTCCTCTTAGATCTTCACTAAGGATTTAAAATAAAATGTTCCTGAAAGAGTAATCAGTATTTGATTTTCTGAGACAAGAAGTTGGCAGGGGTCCTGGGAGACGGTAGAGATGTAAACTTAGGAGCAGAGCACTTGACTTCTCTCCTTGCGGACAGCTCCAGGCCCCTTTCCTCCCCGCTGCCCACAGGTTCTGATGAGGATGCTGCCTGGGCTCTGTGGGTTCTGGGCCTGGCAGTCTATGGAGAGGTACTCTCTAGACAACCAAGATTAGGGAGAGGGTTGGGGTCAGCCACTAAGAGGGCTACTGAGTCTATAGTCAGGCACTGTAGCCACCAGCTTCATGTGAGAAAATCTGGGCTTCACAGTTCTTTGCTAGTGGCCTCTGATTTGGGCCTCAACAGTGGGCCTCGGATTAGGCTCTGGACTGAGGTCTAAATGAACAGAAGACACTTGAAATTGACCTGAAACTGTGGTCTAGAGGCCCTGGGGCCTGAAAGCAGAGAGAAGAGCTGCCGAACCTGTATCTGCTGCACATATCAGTGGTGCCTCTTCCCCCAGCACAAAGTGTACTGTCACCCCAACAGAAGGGAACTCCCAAACTGGATTCCTCGTTCTACCTGAGCCCCATAAAAGACTCCAGAGCTGCGCATGGTGGTGTGCACCTGTAATCCCAGCTACTCAGGAGGCTGAGGCGAGAGGATTGCTTGAGCCTGGGAGTTCAAGACAAGCCTGGGCAATTTAGCGAGACCCCATCTTATAAAGAGAAAGGCAATTTGGCCTAGACTACTGTGTCACCAACACCCTTTTCGCTGAGATTTGAGGGTTCCAAATCTACTAAAACTCCCTTATCCTCTGTGTTCATTTTGCCACCAAATTGAAAATTTCTTTCTTCACAAGGTCACTTGTCATGTACTTTTCTGTACACTTACTCCCACCAGACTAGTTCCAACCCAGGTCACCACTTACCTGACTACCACAGCCTCCAGCTTCTCCCTTGCACATGAGCCTAAAGGGGCTGCACCAGGAGTGAAGAAATGAGGTACTGAGTGCCGAGATGCACGAACACTGTTGTGCCCTCAATTTGCTGAAATCCTTCCTGGACCTTCTTTGTACACGGTCTAAATTACCTCCCTGACTTCGGTTTTCTCTCATAGCCCACATCCAATTCACCAGCAGAGCCTGCCATTATTCCTTCAAAATATATCGAGAATCTGACCACTTCTTTTTGCTTCCACCACCCACACTTTGGAACAAACCACTATTATCTCTCGTATCTCTTCCTGCTTCCTTCACATCTTCTCTGTTTCCACTCTAGTCTGCCTTCAGCCTATTCTCAATGCAATAGAGAACCTCTTATCACATTAATCTGATTATGTCACTCCTCTGCTCAAAACCCTCCATTGGCTCTCTTCCAACTCACTCTGGGTAAAAGCCCAAATCCTTACAATGACCTCAAAGTCCTGTGATGTGGCCCCAGCCTCCTGGCTAACCTTACCCCTTGCCATTCTTCCCCTGGATTGCTTCGCTCCAGGCTCCTTGAACCCACCAAACACATTTCTCCCTCAGCATCTTTGCACTTGCTGGTTCTTTTATCTAAAATACTCTTCCTTCTGGCCGGGCGCGGTGGCTCACGTCTGTAATCCTAGCACTCTGGGAGGCCGAGGCCGGTGGATTGTCTGAGCTCAGGAGTTCGAGACCAGCCTGAGCAAAAGTGAGACCCCGTCTCTACTAAAATTAGAAAGAAATTAATTGGACAACTAAAAGTATATAGAAAAAATTAGCCGGGCATGGCGGTGCATGCTTGTAGTCCCAGCTACTCGGGAGGCTGAGGCAGTAGAATCGCTTGAGCCCAGGAGTCTGAGGTTGCTGTGAGCTAGGATGACGCCACGGCACTCTAGCCCAGGCAGCACAGTGAGACTCTGTGTCAAAAAAAAATACTATTCCTTCAAGGAGGCACATGACTTGTTTCCTCTTCAAATATTCTCTCTTCAGAGAAGGGCAAGGCTTCCCTGAGTACCCTACCTAAATAGCAGCCCTCCTTATCCTCCTATGCTGCTTCATTTTTCTTCATAGCACTAATCACCACTTCACATATTTTTATTTATCTGTTTGTTATCATCTCTCCTTCCCTGCTCATAAGAACAGGGACTTGTTTTGTTCCTTGCTGTATCCCCAGTGCCCTGCAGGAGTGCTTGCATGTCCTAGGCATGTGATAGGCACATAATAAATACTTGCTGAATCGAATGAATGGATGAGTGAATGAACAATATCTCCTAAACTGGGTTTGAAGCAACATAAGGCTGGTGCCCCTACTTTATCATCTTTGTGTCCCAAAGAGAAGACTTATAAACATTGACAACTTATGTACAGTGATTGGAGCAATTAGTAAGCATCATGCTGTTAGGGTGTGAAGTCCACACATGGGTGAGAAAGATTTCTCAAAGTTTAGCACAGATAGAAGGGCAAAGTTTATTTACTGTCCCTCCGAAGAGAGAGGGCACAGCGCCAGAAATAAGAGAGGCTCTGGTCCTGAGGCCAAACCACTCTGACTCTTCACTAGGCCAGGCTGAAGAGGGGTGAGGGGTTATGATGTAGCCCAACGAGCAGAAGGCAGCTGAGAAACTGCTATGTTGGCTTTTTCTGTTTCTCATGTAGCAGATTGATAGCAGAAATTAGTTTCTTCTTTCCTCTTGATAGCAGGAGGCATCTAGTACTGTCTCTTCTTGAGGAAGTGGAGAAAGTTCGCACTTCTACTGTCCACTCAGAAACATTTTCAAGGCTGTTTAAACAATACTCAAAACCCATTTTATAGGCAGTGAATTTTTAATGACAGTCCATCAGATAGTCTACCCTTTGCTCCCCTCTCCCGGAAACTTTTCCTCTTTCAGAATGTGAATTGACCCGCTCTGGCTAATGTTAAGAGGATTTATAACTTCTTTCGTCAGCTCAGCTTCTTTTAATTGCTGGGTAAACATCTCTGTAGGAGAGATATTCATGTTACTACCCTTAGAGGCAGGGTTTATGCTACTCTAAGTGGCTGCCAGTTAGAAATTTATTTTCTTGTTAGCCCATCAGCAAGAATGTTCTTTCATGGAGTAGAAATCAATTTAGCTGAGCACAGTGGGACAGGGTTTGGGAACACTGGAATTCAGGAGAGCAGAGTTGCCAGTCAGGCTCTCACAAAGGAGCTGTGTGGTCTGGGAGAAACAATCTGTATGGGCCTCTGTTTTGTCATCTGTAAAGGCATAGCTTAGACGAGATCTCTAAATCCTTTTCAGATATGACACTGTGGTTGTAAACATAGGGCAACTGCACATTCATTTGACAAATATTTACTGAGCTAGACACCAGGCACTCACTGAAAAAACAAGACCCCAAGCTCAAGAGCTCCCAATTGAAGGGGAATGTAATAAGCTCAGCTGCAGTAAGAGCTAAGTCTTAGGAAGAAGCATGCCTTGGAGTCAAGGCAGAGGCAGGCATTCTAGGCCAAAGAAATGGCTGTGCAAAGGCAGGAGGCATGGGGACAGGGATATTTTACACAAAGAATTGTTTCAGACAAATGGCTTTTGTAGGCCAAGAATATGCACCGCATCCAAGAAAGTTAGTCTACTTCAGCCAGAACAATCACCCCGGGAAAATGACCACATGGGGCATGCCCACAACCTAAGTCATTCAAGTTTAAGAAATGATCCCATAAGTCCTCTCAATGTTTTGTGTTAAGCTGACTTCTTCCTTGTTGATCTGTGGTGGCTTCAAGGCCACCTCACACTGTTTCTAATTCCCCAGCACATGACAGGCCCTAGCTGGGAATATAGTCAGACTTGGTGGAATGCGGGGGGGAGGGGGGAGGGGAGAAGGGTGGAGTCTAACTGCAGATCAGGCACCCTGGGCAGGGTCAGGGCAGTTGCCCCCGACATGACCCGACCTCCCCTACCAGCCAAGGCGCCTTGTTACCAGGCTTGCTGTGGGAAGAGACTGGGTTTCCTCCCCGCTCATTGGCCAGCCGAGGAGCGCCTGTTACTAGAGGCGACAAGGAGAGCCCATTGGTCGCGACACCTCACAATGGCCCCCCAGCAGCGCGCAGGGCCCTTCCGATTGGTTCGCTGCCATCTCGGAAGACCCTGTTGCCCCGAGCCCAGGCTACTTGGCTCCCAACATGATCCCCCTTCCCCATTGGCTGTCCTGGCAAAAGCCGCTATCTAATAAGGAGCGAGGTGCAGAATCCGGGTGGCTGGATCTAATCCTGCAGAAGGGCGACCCCGCCCTGCACTGTAGGTGGCCAAGCTAGTGCAAGGCCCAGGAGCCAGGCAACGCTCCCTTGGCTTGAGGACGAAGGCCTGCGGAGGAGTCTGGTCCTCCCCTCGAAGCTCCGCGTCTCCAACCTGGAACACAACCCGGTAAGCTCCAGTAAGTTCGACGCAGCCACGTGGCATGCGGACTGGACCCACTCGGGGCCCACGGAGATGGGCGTCCCAATCCTTGCGTCCTTGTTTAGTTATACCCTTAAGCGTTGATATGCCAATTGTTGATCGCTTCATTAATTTGGCTTTCTGCGTTCCCCCATCCTCCCCCCGCCGCACCACCTGTCCAAATCCTTACTTCTCTCCGACCGTGTTGGGAATCCTGTGTCCTAAAGAATTCCGATTGAGATCCGAACCAGGGAGTGGTGGAGTCGAAGGTGAACGCCCGGAGGGAGGATGTTCTACTATCCCAACGTGCTTCAGCGCCACACTGGCTGCTTTGCCACCATCTGGTGAGGGCAGGGCCGGTGGACGCGCCGGGAGGGGCACCCAGGGATCTCAGCCTGACCCTCTATCGGCATCCTCCCGCACTCCGCTCCCCCTCCAGGCTGGCAGCGACGCGCGGCAGCCGGTTGGTGAAGCGCGAATACTTGAAGGTGAACGTGGTGAAGACCTGGTAAGGCCCAGTAAAAGGCACAGGGAGGGCCTAGTGGGGGGAGCGGGTTAGAGGATGGGGTGGGCAGGGCTGTAGAGCCGATCCTGGCTGCAGCGGTCATCAGGACTGGTCATTCCCCCAGCGAGGAAATCATCAATTATGTGCTGGTTCGAGTGCAACCCCCGCTGCCCGGCCTGCCGCGGCCCCGCTTCTCCCTCTATCTCTCAGCCCAGCTCCAGATCGGCGTGGTCCGGGTCTACTCTCAACAATGCCAGTACCTCGTGGGTAAGACTGGGAACACTCAGAGGCGGGGCAGAGCTGAGTGGCCCTCCACTAGGCTGGCTCTCTACCTTGCTCTCCATGCCCACAGAGGACATCCAGCACATCCTGGAGCGCTTACATCGGGCCCAGCTGCAGATCCGCATTGATATGGTGGAGCCTGAGCTGTGAGTGTCCCCCTGGGAACTGGGACCATCCAACCTTTGGTGGAGCACCTACCCACTTGGCCTCAGCCTATCTCAGTCTCAGTCCCTGACAGCCCACTTCTCTCCCAGACCCAGCCTGCTGCTTCCTAACCGCCTAGCCATGATGGAGACCCTGGAAAATGCTCCAGACCCCTTTTTTGGGATGATGTCTGTGGACCTCAGACTTCCCAGTCCTTTTGATATCCCTCAGGTAGGACTCATTCCCCCAGAACACCTGACTGATGAGTTGACAATGCAGGAGGGGAGTACTCTCCCTGTGCGAGTCTGACATTGGGGTCAAGGGAAGGGAGCCTGCCATAGATCTCCCCTACAGGAGATGTGCAGGGGACTGTCATGGTGGCCCCATCCAGGCAAAGCCCCCTATACTTACCTACTCAGGGCCAACCTGATAGGTGGTCTCTCCACTGGAGGCCGCTTTTGTCCCCCATGTCCTGTTCATGTCCACACTGTTCTTGCTGCTGAGGCCATAATCCAGGCCCTTATCATCTCTCTGAGCTTCCTTACCCATGTCCTCCATCCATTCCCAACACTCCCACAGCTTACTGTCACCCCCTTCCTTGGTTCTCCAGTCAAACAGTGGCTCCTGCTGCAAACAGAATACTAGCACTTGGGGCTGTCCATGCCTTGGTTCAGAGTTAGCCATCCCTAGACTTCTCTCTCAGCAAATCCCCCAGGCACCCTTGGCTCCCAAACGCCAGTCTGGCCCCCGTGCCCCAAAGATGCCACATTCACGTCTTTGCTTGTGCTGTTTCCGTAGCCGATAATGGTCACCCCTCATTCTGTTCTAGTGAGTCCTACATATCCTTACAGACCTGGCTCAAATACCACCCTTTTCTTATGAAGTCTTTATCCCACTCCTAGCCAGAACCAAATGCAGTTCATGAACTCAGCACTTTACTGGGGCCTTGGTTTATCCTTTGCCTCGACTCTTGTTGGGATCACATACAAACTTGTCTCTCCCACTAGACCACATGCCCCTTGAGATCAAGAACCTTTTCTGTTCACCTCAGTCCCCCACAACACTTGACATAAGTATGCAGTGCTTCTTGCATCCTTGACAACTTAACAAAAGGCTAGATAATTGGGAGGGTGGGTGGTAAGGGCAGGAACAGGAGGAAGGGACACCAAATGACAAGTGGGTTTATTGTATGCTGATGTCAATGCCACAAGAATGAGACATAAAATATTACCACCCATTGTCTAAATAAGGTCGTGACAGTGGGAAAGCAGAAGGCTGAACTGAACCCTATCTTTTGCTCCCAATCCCTCCCCTAAGATTCGACACCTCTTAGAGGCTGCAATCCCAGAGAGAGTTCTTGAAGAGATCCCCCCTGAAGTTCCTACAGAGCCCAGGGAGCCAGGTCAGCAGAGAGAATCTTCTTTGTGGTGAGAGGCACAGAAAGGCCCAAGAGCTGAAGAAATGACTATCTTTCAGTTTCTCTTAAGAGCCAGGCCCTGTGAAGTGCACTTTATGTGTATAACCTCATCATTGTCTCACAAGAGTCCTACGTGGTCAGATTTTCTTATCCCCACTTTACAGATGAAGAAAGTGAGGCTCACAGTGGTTAAACAGTGTACGCAGGGTTAGGTTGCCAGTGACTGGGTTGGGTCTGTCTAGAAGCCAGGTTGATGTGACTCCAGAGTCCATGCTTTTGCCTCACTGCATGGGTGTGGGAGTTTAGAAAGAAACAGAGGGGCTGGTGTGACTTCCCTGCCTGCCCCTCCAGAGAGGATTCCGGTCACTGTGGTGCCTCCTGAGGCCATCACCCTCCGGGAGGCAGAGCCCATACGCATTCTGCGGATCGAGGTGAGTCGTCCCCCTGCACACAGGGCCTGAGGCCCAGCCCTCTTGCCTCTATTTCTCTCTGCCCCCAGAGCCCTGCCTTCTCTGTCTCCATTTTCCCACTCCCTGCCCCTGGCACATGAGCAGCCAGCTGGGCTTCCTTGGACCCAGACCTGTGGTGTGCCTCCCAGATCCTTTCCTGGATCTACTTGCCTTTTTCAGAAATGAAATTAAGTCCCCTCCCCTTGCTCTCTTTCTTGACAGGGTGAACGGGAGCTCCCAGAGATCAGCCGCCGAGAGTTGGACCTGCTGATTGCGGAGGAAGATGAAGCTATCTTGTTAGAGGAAGGCAGGCCTCCCCGGCTTCTTAGGGCCCGCCCAGAGCTAGAAGGTCAGGGCCCTCTCTTGTCGGGGCTCCGCAGCCCATCTCTTCTCTTCTGCCCTCTGAGCGCTGATTCTGTCTCTGCAGAGTTCAAGGAGGAGCCCCGGGCCCCAGAAGTTGCCATTGCAGTTCCCCCACCCTCGCCTCCAGCTCCTGTACCGTAAGGGCAGGAATTCCTAGACCAGGGAGGGGGTCAGTGCTGGAAAGGGGGTCCTAATTTCCCTTGCCCACTTTCCCCCAGGATCGAACGGATAGAAGAGCTACTTCCAGTAGAGGTCCTAGGTCCTGAGGAGCTGAAACTAATAGGCTGGGAGCCCGGGGTCCCACTGGCTGGTAAGTGTCCACCATGCCTGGGGGGCTTTCCTGGAAGTACCTCTGCACTGCTGCAGACCAGGGCCCTGTATCCCAACTTGCTGAAGGGAGGACCCTACAGCTTCTTGCCCCAGTGGCTTTAAGGGTGAAAGGGCTTCTGAGACAGAGCCAGGTATTGTTGCAGAGGTGACTCCACCGCCAGAGCTGCGTCTGCCAGCCCCACCCAGCCCAGAGGTGAGTAGTATCCCTTCCAAGCCTCCTCCTTCTCTTCACCCTCCCCTCCCAGAGCTGCTTCCAGAAGCCCAGGGCTACTGCTAGCTTACATAGGGCCTTTGTGCAGATCAGTAAAAGATGCCCCTTTCCACACGCGATTGTCTGGCCTGCACCTCCCAAACGTGCACCCGCAAGGTATGAGCTGCACAAGCATGTGGAGGCCTTGCCCAAGCCCTTTCCCCAGGTGCCTCTAGGGGCAGAGTATGGGGCCCTGTTAGCAGTCCACCAGGATGGCAGGAAAAGGAGTAATGGGTAGCTTTGCCCCCACCTCCCCTCCCCACTCAGCTGAGGCCCCTAGTCCCCCCACCTCCTGAAAGGCCACCGGCACGTCGCCGCCGCCAATTACTGTTCTGGGATGAGGAAACTCAGATCTCTCGAGAGAAATTCCAGGAACAACTGCAAACCAGAGCCCATTGCCGGGAGTGTGTGAGTGCAGCCCAGCAGGCTCTGCTGGGGGAGGGAGGGAGGCAGGGATGTCCTGGGGCAGCTGCAGGCTGGGCCTTCTAAACTCCTGGGGGGTCATTTGGGAATTTGGTTAAAACCCCCCTCCAATCCTCAGTAAGCGCATGTGATGCGGGTTTGCACATACACAACTCTTCATGCTCCTTAGTGCATCCATGGGCACTATGCTAAAAAGTCCTTCCTTTAGCAATAAGCCAGACAGGCAGTGTCATGAGCCTGAAAGGGGGGGGGAGTGTAGAGGCCCTAATGCATTGTGAAAGGTGAAGGGGCACTGAGGACTAGCTCCTTCATAACGGGGCCTCTGGCCTTCCCTCACCATGCAGCCAATGGTGCAGCCTCCCGAGAGGACAATCATGAGCCCTGCGGAGTTATTCCAAACCCCAACTCACAGTAAGAATGGTGGGAATTGAGCGTGTAGGATCCTCGGAACCCAGATTCCTCACTCTTGGTGTTCCTCATGCCTCCAACCCTCATCCCCACCCAGCTCGCTGGCTACCCCCAGAACTACTGGCTTTGTGGAAGCGCGGTGCCCTGCCACCTCCAAGCATGCTCAGGCAAAGGCTGCTCCAGGAGGCTGAAGAGGCTGAGAGGGCGGCAGCTGCTGAGGAGGAAAGGAGAAAGGCTGAAACTCCAAGTGAGATCGAGGTAAGCGCCACAGTGCCTCTTGCGAAGCCACAGCAAGATGCCTTCTGCCACAAGGCCCAGGGCACAAGCTCACGGGCCTGTGCACCTTAAGGCCCAGGCCCCAGGCACTTGTGCTGCTTGGGGTCTTAGTTCTCCTTCTCCCATCCCCAGGTCCTGAGGGAGGCCCTGGAGCCCAGTGGTCCCCTTATGGTGTCTTCAGGTAAGCACCCGGACAAGAGGGGACAGTGGGGACGACCACCCTAACCACTGTCTCAGGAAACTAGGACCCCAACTGCTGAAGCTGTTTTTATCAGAGTAAGGGTGTGTAACATAAGGAAGCATAGATTCGACTCTATTCACTTCTCCCACCTATGTGCTTTTAACAAGTCACTGCAGCTCTGGCATCTACTCAGACCAGGTGGCCACAAGGTCCTGACTGCTTAGAGCCTAGTAGACTCCCTCTCAGCACCTTTCCTCCCCTCAACAGAGATCTCCCTAGAAGCAGCTGAAGAGGAGAAGTCCCGTATCAGTCTCATCCCACCAGAAGAACGGTGGTAAGCTGCCAGGCTTTGTGGGAGCTGTGGGGGAAATGGCTGCTAGGATGGGTATGCCCCTCATCACTGTCACGGCTGCCACCTTTCCTGCATGACTCCCATGTTCTCTTAGGGCCTGGGCTGAGGCAGAGCAGCCAGAGCCCCCTGCATTGCCCGTGGTGCCTGAACTCCCTGAGGTGCCAGTGGAGATGCCTTTGGAGCTACCCCTAGAGCCTGAGCTGCTCTCACTGGAGGCCGTGCACAGGTACCAGGGAGGGGGTGCCTCAATGGGGTGGCCCAGAGCTGGGTCTTCAGCTAACAGTTCTTGCTCCCTACAGGGCAGTGGCCCTGGAGCTTCAGGCCAACAGGGAGCCTGACTTCAGCAGCCTAGTGCCACCTCTCAGCCCACGCAGGATGGCTGCCCGGGTCTTCTACCTGCTCCTGGGTGAGTGAGTGAGTATGTGCAGGGTGGGGACACACAGACCAGAGGCTGATATAAGGACTTCCCACCTGACCCACCCTCTCTTCCCCTCTCGACCAGTGCTCTCAGCGCAGCAGATCCTTCGAGTGGAACAAGAGAAACCATACGGGCGCCTCCTGATCCGGCCAGGGCCCAGATTCCACCAAGATTAGAGCCCATTTACAAAGCTACTAGGAAACTGGTTACATTAAACCATGTTCTGCGACACTGGGCCCTACCTGCCTTGTTTCTGAATGTGCATCTCCATCCTTCCTGTTCCCAGAGCTACTGTTTAAGCAGAAAACAAACTTCCTTTATTACAGTATGATGTCATGACTCCATTTTAACAGATCCAGCCCCAGGGCTACTCCTGGAAGGCAGCAAACAGGGCTGACTCAAAATGGGTCTGAGGCCCAGAATCTTTGGTAAGGCGTGAGCTGGAACTGGGCTGAGAGGTGGTCTTAGGGCCTGTTAGGGCCTGGGCAGGCTCTGTTCTCTCTGCCCCAGCTGCAGCCTGCAGTCTAGGTGAGGCCCAGTACAGTCTGGAGCTCCTGGGCCTTGTCAACAGGCAGTGAGCCCAGCGCCGTATGGAAGCTGTCGCTGTGCTGTTTGGCTAGTAACGTCAGGAGCAGCAGCAGTGCGGCCTTGGTGTCTGGGTGGAGAATGAGAGAGAGAGGTCCTGGGGGAGGACTGGGACCCCCAACCTTTGCTGCCCAAGCCCTCTGAGCCCCGCTGCTCCCTGCCTCCCCCCAGCTCCTACCCACAACTGCCACCCTCACCTTGTGGGATTTTGTCGTCAGCCAGAATGAAGCTGCAGATGCGCAAGAGCTCAGGAGCCACATCTACAACCTGTGGGCAAAAGAATGCTGACTCAGGGGGCAGTAGCAGCCCTAGGCCCAGGACTTGGGTGGGTGGTCGGACAGGCAGGAGAGGCAGAATCTCCTTTTAGGGCTGTCTGAGCCTGACACTGATTCATAGGCATGTGAGACAACTGTGAACATGAGAAAGACCAATGAAACATGGTGGTAACAGTTTTTTTTTTAGGCCAGGCGCAGTGGCTCATGCCTGTAATCCTAGCACTCTGGGAAGCCGAGGCGGGTGGATCATTTGAGCTGTGGAGTTCAATGAGGAGTTCAAGACCAGCCTGAGCAAGAGCAAGACCCCGCCTCTACTAAAAAAAAAAAATAGAAAGAAATTGGCTGGATAACTAATAATATATATATAGAGAGAGAAAATAGGCATGGTGGTGCATGCCTATAGTCCCAGCTACTTGGGAGGCTGAGGCAGTAGGATCGCTTGAGCCCAGGAGTTTGAGGTTGCTGTGAGCTAGGCTGACACCACGGCACTCTAGCCCGGGCAACAGAGTAAGACTC